>DWJK01006275.1:0-10592 GCA_018248815.1 Croniades pieria auraria | reverse complement strand
GTGGCTGTCAGTGAGTGGACAATAAGGCGCCGACTCAAGCAAGCAAATCTGACACCAAAGAGACCTGCTACAGGTCCGAAACTCACTGCAAGGCACCGACAAGCACGGCTTCAATTTGCTCGAGCGCACCTTGATTGGGACGTTGAGCAATGGGAGCGAGTTCTGTTTACGGACGAGTGCAGAATGTGCTTGCATGGTAGTGATCGAAGAGGACGGGTCTATAGGAGGCCTGGTGAACGCTTCTCGCAGTGCTGTATTGCCGAAACAGTAGCATATGGAGGTGGCTCTTGCATGATGTGGGCGGGTATTTCCGTAGAGGGGAAAACGGAGTTAGTTTTCGTCCCTGGCGGAGGCCGTGGAGGCGGTTTAACTTCAGAGCGATACATCTCCGACATTCTTTGGGACCATGTTGTCCCGTACACGGGATAATGCCCGATGTCACACAGCGCGTGCCACTTCTGTGTTTTTCAGCGAAGTCGGTATCTCGACAATGCACTGACCAGCACTGAGTCCTGATTTGAACCCAATCGAGCAACTATGGGACAATTTAAAAAGGCGAGTACGAGCCAGAGATCCGGCCCCTACCAACATCGATGCCTTAAAATCGGCTTTGGTAGCAAAGTGGGGAGAGTATCGCTCAAAATACTGTCAAAAAGCTCATAAGGTCTATGCGCAATCGACTCAGAGCTGTAATTAAGGCAAGACGAGGTAATATCAAGTATTAAATAAATTAAATTTCAATAAATAATGTTGTTGTTTTTTTTATTGATTTTTTCCTAATCCACCTACCCCAGATTCCTTCCCATTTTTTTTACTCCTCTCTTCAAAAGGCTCTAGCTTTTGACATACGAAATTGATTTTCGCAAATGTGGTATCATTTTGAAGCTGAAACTGTAACCTTTAAAATGATGCTACATTTAAACACATTTGTAGATAAGGTTTATTTTAAATAAGTTCGTAGCAAGTCACAAGCAAATGATTCCATAGTTTTGCATGCGAGTGTATATTAAACATTAATGAATTAGGAAATATTCAATCAATAAATATTCATTATTATAAATTAAAAACTATAATTTAAACTAATTTGAAACCAAAATAAATGAAATGAGCTTTGGGATGACCATAAAATTTCATATCAGTTTTAAATATAGACATATTTCATTGATAGAATGATTTGATCACACCCATCTTATCAAGAGAGTGATAGGTGACTATTATGCAGTATAGACATATGTAGGACATGACATCCGACTAGCAACTCTACATCAATTGATATTGGTAACAGCCAGGTACAAAATAATGTGATCTGTGTTTGTTATCTGATTATAATGATAAATAGACATAACAGTGGGAACAGGTGTTGTTCGTACAGGAATGGTTACCAACGGTATTGATCTTATCAATGATGTCATCATCATCTTCATTATAGTCAATCATATTATTGTTCCATTAAATGGCATCCACCTCCCTTCATAATCAATGAACTTTGATGTTGAACCACTTAACTTTTCGCTATTTTGTTCACTTCTATAATGTACATATAAAATTTTATTATTATTTCTATAGTGTAATTGATTTTAGAAGATGCTTGTGAAGTATAATTGTATAAAAGAGTAATTGTGTGACTGAAAGGCCAAACTATTGGCATATAAAGTAGAGTGGAATCAGTCTTACTATTGAATACAGCCAAATTTTTGAAGGTATGTCCTCCTGATAATGTGCTAAAAAGGTTTCATGAAAATCATTCATTCAGTACAGAGCTTTTAAGCCTTTCAGGTCTTACAGTTCAGGAATGATTTAAAAATTCCTGACATTTGGCACAAATCCTTACTTGCATTTAAATGCCTATTTGTATAGAACTATCTTAGAGTGTAAGCTTAGTGTAAGATTTTTAGAAAAGCAAAATTTATATATATTACCGGAAATGTATGAAACCTAGGAATTATGTCCAATTCTTAGGAAATGTATGTAATACTGAGCTAACTTAGGAAATGTGTAAATTAGTATCTCAAAAATTGTTTGATATTTTTAGTATTATGTTTTCATGTTTCCTGTAAAAATAAATATTATGTGAATAATACTGAAAATAAATGTTAATTTCCTGTAGTCTCACATTGTCATTAAATAGAATCATTGAGTTAATTGGATCTACTTGAGATTACTTATTATTTTTACAGTTTAAGCTTGAGGCCACTTACAATTACACAACTTTTTATTATTGAAGCATAAACATCCTAAACTATTCCCTTTCTTGCAAATGAGGCAATAGAAGCAACCTCACACACTGTTTACCCCGCTGTAACTAACCAATATCCCGAACTTAATACATTTCCGATTACTACGTAGGAAAAGTATAGAACTCCACAGAAATTTGTACAATACAATTTATTTTTCATACCTCCTGAAGGTTTTAGGCATTGTGTACATTTACTAGTAAATCTATAAAATGATGGATTAAGTACACTTCCCATAACTTATATACCAGCAGCTACAAAATCAACAATTCTATAACATTCAGGACTTAATTTGCTCACACTTTCCTTTAACTATCCTACCATGTAAGGGACCTGGTGTGACAATTTTATAATAATAATAATAATAAAATTGTCATCTTCTTATAATTGTATGTGGAAATTGCAATATAAAGTGTTCACTATTGCATGAAAAATAATTTATTTTAAAGCAAATAACCGCATATTTAAATGTATTTATTTAACACCAAATTATGTTTATTATACAACAAAACTGCATAATTTGTGTATTTGCAGCAGACTGTTCTAAAGGTTAATTGATAGCTGTTTTTCAAAAATTATTTATTCAGCTGAATAATATAATTACATCACTTGCCCATCTCATTAAGGACACATTCAGATGTGGAAACATAAATGATTTCTGTGGCAACAATTAAGTTCACTAGAAACCACTTTACTTATTAATACAGATTCGTTTCGGACTCTGATAAAGTGTAAAATATTCATCTACTACAAATTCTCTCAACCATACAGGGTTAATTAGGAGATAATGCTATCAGGCATTAGGTGCACCCTTGCACCATTTGTTTTAAGGTGTTACAGGTGAATCATCATCAGCCAACTCCTGTCCACTGCTGGACATAGGTCTCTCCAATAACATGCCACTGAGCTCTGTCTTCTGCTCTTCATTACATGTGAATAAATAAAATAAATATTTAAACTCACACAAATCTACTGAAACTATTTTGAGTTTTTAACAAGAAAAACATAGTTTTCAAAGATGAATACTTGTTTCAATTGACAACAAAATTACAGTCTTTCAATGTCTACTGATTTCAAGTTACATATTTTAACTTTTTCATATCAGTATTAATAGGAAATGATAATAAATAAACTTAATGACATGTGCAACATTTGCAATACTGCTAATGAATAAACATGAGTAAGGCTGCATATAAAATTGGGGCATGGATACTAATAAAATTGAGTTATGTGTCGAAAACTTAATTAAATTTAAGTTTAATGTGAGTTCTTGAGCATTTGGTACTCATTACTAATAATATTATTGGCTCCTACAAAATAATAGAAGACAAAATTTAACAAAATTAAAAAAAATTATTGCAATGTATGGAATATGGATGATATTTTTGAGGTTGTAGTACATCCACATTATACATAACATCCCACCTGTAATCCCCGAAGGAGTAGGCAGAGGAGTGTAGTACACCCCCATGATTTTGCAGTTATTTATGTGTAAGTCCCATGAAATAGAATTAAGACACCTTAAAGGTAGCTTCATAATACTGGAATATGTCTATAGAAAGAATGTGATATTATATGTTATCTAGTGTAAAAGATTTCATAACATAAGTCAATATATTTATGTGATAAATAAATGAAATTCAAAAATATATACACCCACTATCCAAATAGAAAATTTAAATAGCAAGTATTTTTTAAA
Source organism: Croniades pieria auraria (assembly GCA_018248815.1). Lineage (NCBI taxonomy): Eukaryota > Metazoa > Arthropoda > Insecta > Lepidoptera > Hesperiidae > Croniades > Croniades pieria. The sequence goes on along the minus strand of DWJK01006275.1, from coordinate 6,659 downwards.
TAGACATACCTTGTTCTACATTTATTTCATTTTCAGCCTCCCTGAATTTGTTTTCAGCTGTCTTCAATTGCTGTTTAACTTTTTCTAACACTTTATTACTGTCTGTCAACTCCTCAGCCACTTTTTGCTGTAATTTCACAATTCTATTTTCTAGTTGTACGACATTATTTTTGTTCGTCATAGAACTGGACACTTGTAGCAAGGAAGAGTAAGACAGTACAAGCCATAATAAAACTAAAACTCCACAAAATAGGATCAACTTTCGCAAATTCCTACGCATTTTTAAATAAGATTAACTTTTAATAAAAAAGACTGTCACTAACACAGCTCAATTTTATTTTTCTATTTTTTCGTTCACCCCGACAGTCAAGTCCACGGTATCTCCACGTATTCAACACGTCGGAATTTAGAGGAAATAAACATTGCAGAATTTACAGCAAATCACAATAATCAACCACCAGTCATACTGTAATCGACGTATTCTAACAGAATATGAGTTTCATAAATATATTTCGAAGGTTCTTACTACATCACAACGTTTATATATAAATAATTCAAAGAATTAGACAATTTATTCTGCATTAGAAAAATCACAACAACGTTTAAACCACTCTGAACAGTGACGTGCAATGTCAAACAAGTCAAAGTGATATGTTCACACGGTAGGCCAGAGAGTTATGTCAAGAGCGTATATACAGCTTAAACAAATACTTTGTTAGATAAAAAATACTATAACTTTTATCAAAAATCTTAGCAACATTGGTGCACATGTAAAACGGTTTATTAAATGTTTCAAATTTGAACAACCATACTTAATTTTTAATCACTTTCACTTTCCACCGTGTATTACGATTCGCTCAATATTTGCTTTAAAAAGAGCTAATTTAAAACTCTTTTTAACCCTTATACCTAACCTTTTCTACAAAAAAAGAAACTAAATTATTTATTTAAACTCTCAACCTCTGAAATACTGGTTTCTGTAATACATTTCCACTTTCTAGTAATGGAACTTAGGAGCCAAGATTTCCCTGACAGTTGGAAGATTTATTTAATTATTACATTCTCCATTGAAAATATTGTGCTGTTAAATTAACATCAATATTTGTATGAAAGTGTATAAGCGAACAGTGTAAGTTGCGATAAAGACAAAGAAGGTATTAAAATAAAATGGTTTTGTTTTTACATATAAATTTATTAAATTTAATTTTATTACACCTATATTATATAGATTTATTATATGATAAATGATAAACATGATGTTAAATACTAAAGTTTTCTTCCAGTCTCCTCAAATGATCCACGTTTGGTTCTTGTGACGAACTGCTATGATTCAAAATGTTGTTTTTATAAACATCCATGTTTCGTTGCGCTGTCGCCATGTTGGTGTAAATTTCCCGCGGAATTGGTACAAAGCGATTTTGCGTCGGAATTTTGACATTCTGTGGTAGGCTTACGTTTCGTTCGAGGAAAACTCTTTCATTCGAAAACGTAGCAGCTGGTGGAGGGATTAAATAGGGTAATTCTGGCTTAGACATACTTCTAAATAAATTACGGTCAACAATTTGGCTAGGACCGTTGACATTGGCGATGTTGTTAAGCGATTTCATCCATTGTTGTTGCTGTGTCGGTGGTATTCTGTTAGGGTAGTTGAAAATCCATAGTCTGTCACCTACGAACATAGGCCTCGGCGTAACGATACCTAAGCTACTGTAATACTGCTGGGCCAGAAGTTCTACGTCGTTTGTATATTTTCGCTTCCATTTCGTCCGGCGGTTTTGAAACCATATTTTTATCTGTAACAAAGAAAATAAAATTTACTTCGTCACCATTATTAACCCTTTTATATTTCCATTGTTGGATCAGTTCTCTAAAACTTATACAATTTTGTAAAGAGGTGTACGCCAAAGTTTTAACGATTTTTAAACCACTAGGTTGTAGTGGTGCTTTATTATCAAGCCTTTTATAATTTACTGTTGGACACGAGTCTCCTGTTAAAACAAATAGGATCCAAGTCGTAATTAGCCACGCCGGCCAATTGTGGGTTGGCAGACTTCACACTCTTAGAGAAAATGAATAAGATCTCTAATGTTGCAGCCTCACGAAACGAACCCATAAAATTTATTAAGCAGAAATTTATATAGAAAAAAAAAACGTAACATCACGCCTGTAGTTCTCGAAGAGGTAGGCAGAGAAGTATAGTACACTCCCACGTTTCACCAGTTACGTTTAAGTCTCGTGGAATAGGTGGTGAGCCTATCGCCACACACCGGGCACAATTCCAGACTCCGAGTCACTAGAAATTCTAAATTAGAAGAATCCAATAGTTAACCCAATCCAATAATAACCCGGAAATTGAACCCAGGACCTCCCGATCTGCAGTCGCGCTTGCAACTACTCGACCAACGAGGCAGTATATATAGACGAACATTTTGTAGAAATAAGACTGCCTTCATATTTATGTATATTTATTAAGATATGCCTTTATGTTTATATTTATATATATTAAGACTGCCTTTATATTTATGTATATTTATTAAGATATGCCTTTATGTTTATATTTATATATATTAAGACTGCCTTTATATTTATTAAGATTATAATGATTGCAAAAAATATTTCTATACGATTAATTGCGATCATTCATATATTTTTTATTCCGCTCTAAGTTTTGAAGACATTATACTAGCAAATAAATTCAGTAAGGATTGTAACATATATATGTTTATTGACACAGATTTCAACTTTAATTCCGTATTTAAAAAGTATAATACTTTTTGTTCATGTTTATTGGGCGCCCAATTTTTTTTTGCCATAATAATGTAAAATTATAACAAAATGAAATTAATGACTAGTATTCCCAACATTTCCAATACTGCTTTTTGCCACCTCCAACGTACAATACATTTTGGTTAGAAGTGTTATTTGAGAAACAATACTACATAAAAAACACATGGACTATTATATTATATCACCACTTTTTGTTGTTTGTAATCAGACATAAAATAAACCGTACAATATAGCATGACTTGTATAGTAACATCGTTATATCATAATTCATAAAAGCTGTAATAATAAACGAATTGACTAACCCTGGCTGACTGTTATTGTAATTAAAACAATTTACAGCAAATGTACATACTATTTATACCTTTACGTAATATTTGATATCGAACTTTTTTCTCGGTTTTGTTTTTTAATAATATGGTATTTCAAATATGTAGGTACATAATTAATTATGTACCATCTAAAACAAAAGACGAAAAATGTTACATCAGACATTTGGACAAACTTTTTGTACTTACGTAAAGTATATAAGTAAAATGGCCTAATAAACTTAAATAAATACCTGTGTCTCAGTCAATCGCAGCTGCCTCGCTAGTCTGCCTCTCGCAGCAACGGACAAATACCGATTTTTCTCAAACTCTGCCTCTAAACTTTTGATCTGCTGGGCGCTGAACGCTGTCCGCGCTCTTTTTCCGCGTGATGAGCATGTTCCTAAAAAAGTTTTCAAATAAAAAAGAGCTCAGGGCGTTCTATGTCATTTATTGCAAAACATTAAAATATTCTTTTTTTGACCCGGTGTAATTGTAACCGGTTTATTTGTAGGTGTATTTCTTTCGGAACATTTAAATATTCCTTTTTAAACCGGCGTATTTGTAGGTCAGATCTACAACCCATTTAGATCCCTAAGCGTTGGCTTGTCATAATTGATTGTCGATACAGTTTTATCTATCAATTCCAGAGCATACATTACTTAGATGATTTTATAATTATCATAAGGTGTTAAAAATATTTTAAAGTGCTCCATGTTCCCCAAATGTTGAGTATGTCAGATAATCAAGAGTTTCTTCAATGGACCATCTATATAAATAAAATGTTAGAGGTCTGCCGTTTTGCGCCCATTACGAAAATCTGCTGGATATTTTTTGATAATTTTTTTTTTAGTTATACTTCTTAGACACTTGGTCCTTATCTTAAAAATATTAAAATATCTTAATTTAATACAAAATTATGAGAAACTACACTTTTTATCGATTTTTTAAGATTAGCGAAGTATATTTTGTCTTCAGTATTTTTTATGTTTTCTTCTCATTACATAAAATATATTGTTAATGTAACATAGACGAAGTCTTTAAATTTCTTTAGTACACAAGAGCAAAAAATTACAAACTACACACACCCTGGTAGTGGTGACCAGATATAATAATAATAATGATTTATTGCCTCAAAAAGTATTACAAATAAAAAAGTAACAATTATTTCAAGTTCGCTAATTAATACTATTGAGAGCAAAAGGAAGTGACTCAGCTAATGCAGAACCAGGATCTAAGTCCTGATATCTCAGCTTAATGTAGTTTACGTACTATGTATGTATATAAATTTCTTTAAACAACGGTACATGTAAAGGAAATTAATTATCTGACTTTACAGAATAAATCATGTACAAAATTGTAACAGTAAATCTGTTGAATATAATTATGGAGAATGTGATAAGTGAATTCTCACGGATAGATAAACATTTGTGATTGCGTTAAGAAATTCAGCTTCGTATTCCTAGTATTGGCTCAAAGCCTACATTTGCGCCCAATGTATGACAATATGCTCATCTCTTATTCCAAGTTGGCACATACATACATAAATCATCGCAAAAGGATCGAGTGTGTGTATTACACATCTCTGCTTACATCTTCGGGGAATTAAAGACGTGATGTTATTTTTATCATATGTCAGCTTGAAATCCTAAGTCTATAGTGACTAATATAAAACGCTTAAGAACAGAAATCCAGCTTTAATAAAGTTTAACTTTTCGCCGTTTAATATATGAAAATGTTGCTGAAATAGGTAGGTATCAAGAATTACACAGTATGCAGAGTTCATTTCTTCTCTATCGTAATTAGAAACATTTGGCAACGCTCGTACAATTTCACTAACGATTAACAACTGTTTAAAGAGACAACGGAAGTCATGCCTAACAATCCTTACCGACGAAGCGGACACCGCGCATCGTCACCTGACAGTTATTTTCAATAAACACCTCGCCTCTCTGAGTAATTAGTGGCGATTTATCAACGTGTCGTTCCGCCGCCATTGCCGCCATCTTGGATATCAGACGACGGCAGCGCCGCTTCCCGCGCTAATGAGCCCGCCAAAATAAACGTCAAACGCAAATTTTAAACAAACTCCAGTCCTTGTGATTATAGTCTTAAAGTTCATTTTCCTTTGAAGGTTATTAACGCAGATGAAAATGTTTAGATATTGGACAGAATGAATGTACAGACGATTTATTGCCTCTACGACGATCGTCAAAGAAATTACGAAGAACATACAGTGGCAGAACGGGTTGTATTTCACTTTTAATGATTTAATGAGTGTGAGTGTCATGTTTAATGCCTCAAGAGTGTTTTACAGCTGTAAAAAATTGGAATCCGCTGGGAAGATCAATTTTAAGATTTTAAACGACTTCGAGTAGTTATGTAGTTATTGGTAGTTTTTGTATTTTCTTAATAGTCGTGCATTATAATACATATTTCGGAATTTCATAAATCTACAAAAAGACTAATTAATGTTATTCAATAATTGCTTTCAAGAATAAGAAATTTCATTTATGATACAATTTAATAATCTGTTACAATCCTTTAAGTACTGTAACAAGAGCGATTTATCACATCGTTTCTAATAAACATCCAAGTAGATTAATTAGTAACTAAAATAAGTCCGCGTCTTGTAAACGAAAACAATTAAAGAGAAACGTGGCACTCAAAACATGCCACAGAAAAAAAACATGAAAAGCGACGCTGGTAAAGCAATTAATGTCAATACATCGTCACTTGTCAACGGCCAGCGCCTTTGTTTTGAGTCTTTGTATTTTCCAAAGTTGTACTGGTAACAAAAAAATTCAAAATAAACTTTATTACGTCCACAATAGAAATATTTTTCAAAAGAAGTAACTCGACCAACCGTTGATAAAGATTTGTCACAAGCGTTTGACACACGCGATCGCGTTCAAAAACCTCATCCGCTTTCTGCTAATAGAATTTTACAGCTTTTTAATGAGCTTCAGCCACTTACTTTTCAGAGGCAGACTCTTTTTCATCTATACCTCTTTTTTTTCTTCTGCGTGAATAATTACAGGGGAGAGAGATTTAGCTAACAAGAGTCGGAAGGCGTGGAGATTTATCTTTTCGAAACAAATTTAGAAAATGAGACATCACAGTGGTTGAGCGTTCAAAATGTTTTATTTGTACGTGGAACGGCACGTCAAGGAATCAATTGAAACGGCTAATTTGAGTCGCCCCATGCGAACCGAACGCGCGCGAGTCGCAACGTTGACAGATCGTAAATGTATTAGCAGGCCATTATGCTATAAATCCCGCGATATCATTCTTAAATATACCAAATAAATTGTTTAAATAATCAAGCTGTTTTTAATGTCACATTTATTTATTTTAAGGAAATAGCAAACGAGTAGGCATCAGTTATAATTAAGCGCCGTGACCCGTAGGCAACTACAATAAACCAAGAACAAAGTTATACTATGAATAGAACTATTACTCTACTTAGTTTTGCCATCAATATTGTTACAAAGAAAAACAACACTTTTTTATTGTACGTAACATTTATTACTATTACAGTGTGTTAGTTTAATACATTAATATAAA
>DWJK01006274.1:0-10593 GCA_018248815.1 Croniades pieria auraria | reverse complement strand
AGTGCTGTCAAATTTAAACTTTTTTCAATGTTGACAGTAAAAGCATGTTTGTTATGTCATTCATGCAGTCATTTCATTTTGGACATGCTTCGATTAAAGCAAATTAATTTTCACTTTTATTCGTAGCGAAGCACGTACCGGGCCGCTAGTTATTTATATTATTTTCGTTGCATAAATTATGCAATCTATAATTATTTTTCGTATTGATTAAACATACAGTATTGAAGTGTTGGGTTGTACGAATACAATAGGAGTTACAGATTTGGGCTAGAGTAAAGCATCACTTTTTTCACAACTATAAATAGTGCGAAAATTTAAAGAAAATACAAGAAATAAAATTATTGAAGCCAGTCTGTCGCATCCTTCGCATGATTAAATTTACTATAACTTAATCGTCGTGAGTTACAAAATTTTTGCATAATGTTTCTATTGAAGGTTTGGCTTAGGGCTGGTCGGGCTCAGTTAGGATAAGGTACAAAGTGTTTTGATTTTAATGGTAGTTAATTCTAATACTGAAAATTTCGATATTGTAAAGAGATTTAATATTTAAAGGAGATTTAACATTAAACGAAGGTTTAACGTTCAAAGGAGATATAAGATTAAAAGGAGATTTACCATTAAAAGGAGACTTAACATTAAAATGAGATTTAACATTAAAAGGAGATTTTTACCATTGAAGGGAGGTTTAACATTTAAAGGAGATTTAAACATTCATTGGAGATTTAATATGCAAAAGAGATTTAAACATTAATAGGAGATTTAACATTAAAATCGAGATTTAATATTTAAGATATACTCATCGCAGGCTGAGTGCAGGAACCCCGTGAATATTTTCAACAAGATTATCCATTATCTTATTGCATATCCATTGTCATTTGTTATATTGTTTATCCATTGTCTTATTGTATAATTTAATAAAATGATATAAAAATTATCAAATAAGTATCTCGGTGTATGTACATCGAGAGTATTATATTGTTTAAATCGTTGTGGTTAATTCAATAATGACCTGTAGGTATAGCATTCGAACGATTAAAGAACCAGTTACTGAAGTCCGTTTCAAACTGCTGTTGAGATAAATTAGGCTATTGATTACATATTCATGTGCTAAATTCACTCAAAACTAGCCTAAATACATAACAAAAGTAAAAAAAAATATATTTTAGAAACTGGACGCTTTTATATAAACAATAATTCCTTATTTGCGTTCCATCTATTTCAGACCTATTTGATCTATGGTCAAACGTAAATGTGAAAATTAATTGAACTGCCAAGGTCACAGTGAAATAATCGTATAATATAACTTTCTTGGTTCTTTTATGATGAAGCTCGTCTACAGAATGCAGAGGCTGCTAATGGTTAACGTATTACTGTTCGATTTCCTTAAGTAATCTGGGAAAAGTTTGAACATCCTTCTGGTATGGGGTTTACATTCACGCTGCAGTGGTAAAAGCGCCTATTTAAATTGGTTTTAAAACCGCTTAAAGCCTTCGACAAGTTACAATGAATGTCATCTAAACAACATCCGGGACGAGTCGCTAACAGAAGTATAGAAAATCTTATGATTTTTTTCTTTACTCAGCTGAATTCTTGAGCAAAATATATTCAGCGAGAACAATATAGAGCTTTTCAGTAATTGTTTTAATAAGTTGATAACATTAGTGCTAGTAGTACAGTTTAAAATAAATCAGCTGATCAGTATTAGCGACATGGGTGATATTAGCGAAATATTCGCGTCGTACCCAAGTTGCTCAGCGCGTGTTACATTTTTTCGTATTATTTATAGAAAGTCGACGGACGGGAGTCGCCGCGCGCACACTGTGTGGCGCGCGCGGGCCGAGAGGACTGGAGCCCATGGAGCCCCCATTATTTTCCACCAGCGGCCCCCAAACGGTCAGGGCGGCCCCCGGCAGCGTCGCCAGCCTCGTACTACCTGTGCCCTTCGGCTCGCCACCCTTTCACTACAAATGGTATGTTCTATTTCTAACTCGTACTTCCATATCCACTAATGTAACTATAAGTAAATTTAGTTTTGAAGTGCACCTGAAAATGGTACTGGGTAGAAAACGGAATGGACCTTGCATTACGTGGTCCTTTAATTAGGCCTCCCTAGGGTGTGCTGTTAGACAAGTTTGAGATCTATGCTTGTGCGGATAAAGTGCAGTGCAAAAGAATCGGGCCGTGGGTTGCGATTGCGTCGCGCCGGCGGCGTTGTTTGTTTTCGAATGTCGAATGTTAAATTCAGACCAGGAAGCAGTTAGCCGGAGACATCTGACACTTAAATAGGTACTTTGTTTTAGGTACATATGGTTATTGGTTAGTTGAAGATGTGAATGTTAAAAACATTACTGGTAATATTTTGAAAGTTACTTAAATGTGGTTTAATTATTACTCCAAAATCTTAAGGGGTAGGCAGAGAGAATCGAGTGCGGAGTGACGTACATCTTCTACATTTATCACACTATGAATATAGTATAAAGGGTTGAAAGAAAAGTATTCTTGAATAACGTTAAAAGTTTAGAATTATCTAATGATGTTTATTCATAGGTTCTGATTAGAAGATATAAAAAAAGCAAATATCCTATCCTTAACTTTCCTCCATAAGATGAACATTGAATTGAAGGTGTTCAGCCACTGTGGACAATTATGTTTAAGAGCATTAAGAAGTTTATATTAGAGAAATAGAGATTAATATTTACAAATACACGCATAGAATGTAGGCTAAAGGTTCAATAAGAGATGAGATTTTGAAATTTATTTGTTTCAGTTTCGCTTTTCTGACATAAAGTAAAGAATTCGGGGAGGTTTTAATTTGTGTATGGCTGCAAGACGTTTTCATACTATTAAATATTCAATCATTATTGAGACTGGGGCAATACTAACAATATACTGTAGCACGCTGCGTCATAGCCAATTGATTGCGATACGATTTATTGGTCGCGTCCAAGGTTCTGTCAAAAAATTTTTAATCCCTGCTTGAGGCTCTCGGCAAGTTTTTATATTTGTTAATGAAAAACAAGAGTGGATGAAGGTGAGACGTGTAACAATAGCTTATATTTTTAATTTTACTTTTTTCTTCTTTGTAGGATTTACACACGTCCATCCGAGTGTCTTCTGTTTTTAAAGTTGGCTGAAATAGGCCTTAAAATGTCAAGACAAATGTCTTATGTTCAAGGAATTAATAACCATCGAAATGATTAAATGATAATTTTTGTAAATTTACAAATAAGCAAATAACACCTGCATCGAATCATGTCTTCAATTCATAGCAACTTCATCTCAGGGCTTCCGAAGTATGGGAATGTTCGTTCAATTAGCTACTAGCGGTCATGCACTTAAAGTGACAAGAGCGCCAAATGTTCATTTGCAAGTGTCACGTCCATAGGTTGGGGCCGGATTGTTTGTTAACAAGTGTTACGTTCCAAACCTCGCATTCTCAGCACAAGTGTTGCATTATTGTCTTATGCCATCGACATGTATTACAAGACGAATACAGGTAGAGACAGTGACTAATGCTCTGAGAAACATATTTTTGTTTGTACGAGTATATCGTGTATGCGTACTAATAATATGCTATGCCAATGATCACATTACTTATCGATATGTGCCTTAGACGCTCAAGATATGAAATGAAGATTTTTACAATGTTTCATACAGATCCCATACCTATTATGTACAAAAATTATATAATGTCCAAAACTGTGTCTGTTTGGTTTTCAAAAAGTTACTACCTTGCCGGTATACAGTACAGTATAACTGATAAAGTAGAAGTAATCAGTTCTAGGTACAGTATAACTAACCCAAAACCAATGTAAAATCTTATCCCGTTTAGCCGTTGGTGGCGAAACAATAAATAGCTTCGTAAGAAAACAATATTAGTATAAATGTGTATAGGTATATCTATCTGTCTAGGTAGAAAGAGTTTATAGAATTTGTGATTTAATAGTCAGCTAATAGTCTAAATCTGAGTAAATCATTCATTCGAACAAGGTATATGGAAGTGAACATGAACCAACAAACCGAAATGATGTCAGACATATTTTACCTTTTACCAAAAATAAATATGAGGTTACCAAGAACGTACGATCCCCACAACGCCATCTAGTTCTGTTTACCCGTAGTAACGACATTTTGACGTCCATGAGTTAAAAGAGAATAGTTTTGTAAGACTTTGGCACAGAATACTTCATATAAATGCCAGTAAATTATAGTATATTTATAAAACTGTTTATTTTTAAAGTTAAAGAAACAATCAAAGTTCTCTACATTCGAGGTTTGTAAAGAGTTTTTGAAATCAGCATATTTACTCATGACTTATAAATATTTACAATATTTAAGACTTTCTTTATTTAGAGGAGATTAACTATATATAATGATACATTACTAACTATATAAAATATATACTATACTAACTATACATAATAATAAAAAACTACTATCTAATAATAATAATAAACTATTATCAGTAACAATAACCAAAACACGTATATAAATAAATAAACAGAAAACTGATGTCTGATTGATCTAGGATCGAATCTTGGCTGCAGCAAACAGGCGTGGTGGTCGTTGTACCAGTCGGTGATAATCGGAATTGCTAATAGCAATTATATTTACAAGCATTTTTAATTTTATTGCTTACTTTGATTTAAGTTGAATATTTCATATCGCTTAGATGCTTAAATAGTTATTATGAATTGTTAAACTAAAATATCAGCCCTTGTACGTGAGTAATAAGCGGGGCTGTCGCCCGTGGTTGAATGTCAAATTGTTGTCGAACAATATATAGGCTAGGTTTTCATCAAATATTGTATGCAAGTAACGCTTAATTTAATGCGATTTTTAAAGGCGACATGTATAATTAAATCTAAATATAAAACGAAACCATAAAATTTAATTTATTAATGGTGTATGTACCCAAATGTAAAAAAATTTTGGGCATGAAAACATTCAAAATTTTAACTAAGGATTTATCATCTTTTCTAGTACTTATTCGTGTTAAGAACTTATTAAACCTTTTAAACCTTACACTTTAAACATGAAATAAATAAATATTTAAATTTAACTAATTAACTTTAAATATTTTCTTAAATATATTACTCACGTCTTTTGTCGTCCGAGATTCTGTTGACTCACAACATTCAGAGCTGAGTCACTTTTAAAAATGTTAGGCGCCCTATAATTACATATTTCAGACGTAACTGATTCGGTGTACTGATTCGTTTTCTTATGATTAAATTTACCGATTAGAAAATTTTTCGTTAAGTTTATACGTATTTTAGAATTAAGTTGTAAGTCTTTCCGTTTTAAAATTCTGGAAAGGGTAGATAGGCAAGATCGTCTTTCTGATTGTAGCCAGTCAGAGTTATCATGAGCAGGTCTAAAATATAAGTCAAATTTGCCGAAGCGGTGCCAAATATAATAATATGTATTAAGAAAGAATTTCCGTATTGTTGGTCTTTGTTTATAAATTTGTCGTATATATAAACGGTTTATGTAAATTCGTAGGCCTTAAGTAGTTAAAAATGAACGCTTTACAAGTTTGGCTCACAATAGGACTCAGGCGTAAACAAAATATAGTGGCGCTAGTGTCGCTCCCACAAAAATATCTCGTGGTTCGCGCAGTCCGCGCCTGGCCATCGCGAACTCGATTCGAAACGAGATGCGCTCCCGCCATGGGCAGCAATTGTTGCAAAGGTGATGCTGCAGGGAGACCCGTCGTGCGGACGAGCTCCTCGATCTACAGCAGGTATTTGTGGCTGGCACTCCTCATCGTCCAAGAGTTTCGCGGTGTGCCTTGGGTGCTGCGCCCGCTAGCTCCCTTTCCGTACGTAGAGCGGCAGAACGGTGATCAGTGCTTGGTTCCTGTGTAGTGATTCCGTCAATGTACCTCGTTAGCCAATTAGTCAATTAATTACAAGGTGATGTCTAATGTGTGATAACCAGTGATATAATTTACGTTTTGTTTATTAATATCTGTACGAGTCAAGAGTCGGTGAATGTTGAAGTAATGATCGTAGCATAAATATATTTTAGTCTTACTAATAAGTGCACTTACGACATAATAGATATGTTTAAAATTAACTCGAACCATGATTTAACCGAACTCAAACTTAATTTTAAATGAATACAAGGAAAAAATTTGAATATTTGGATCAAAGCTCTTACAAAAAAAAATGAACAATAATAATCGTGTGCATGTTTTTCCAACACATTGTGTTACCTTTATAGTAACAAAAGTCACCACTTTCAAACATAGTTAAATTATTATTTCCCATTTTTATATCCATAACTTACAAGTAAGTTTTCTGAAGTGAAATCATTTAAATATTCCCATAGTTTGTGGTTGACGTATTGATCGTTATTCCCACAATGAAATGTTTTTAACATAACATAATAATATTTTCAATTGCTGTTATTCTATTAATTAAATATAACAGAACGTCCATGGTATACGAAGAGAAACCAAGTACGATAATAGCATACCCGATTGACATAGTATTTAAAACAAATTATCAATTTTCCCAAAATACTTTTTATTGCCGTTTAGTGCCCAACACATTTTATTACCGAGGAGACAAGCACGTTTCTGACATAAAATGTAAACGAGCAATGAACCTGTGACCGTACAGAATTGCTGTGATTTGAGCAGCGAACAAAAATAAATAAACAATATATACGAATATATTTGATTGTTAAGCTCATCTCCTACTCCGTGGGCGGTATAACATAACAGCTGAAGCGTGGGAGTACGACATTCCTCTGTCTACCCGTCCCAGGAAATACAAGCATGATGTTATTTTATGATATAACAAATAATACACTGTCGAAAAACAATGGTACTTAAATTTCAAAATGCAAAAATGAGAGCACTCTATTATTTGCGTTCTCCAACAACAACAAAAAATTAAAAAGAAATTAGAAAGCTCGGAAATTAAAAATGCTTGGAAATTAAAAACCTTTTTTGTATTAAGCTTTATTATATAGATAACTGAAATCAATTTTATTTACATTCCATGTTGCATCAAAAAAGTTGGTTATTATAAGAGATTTCACTTTTAAATGGGAATTTAATGTATCTTCCAAGCGATTTTTTTGTTTTCTAGCTTGCGATTGTAAAGCAAATCTCCTTATTTTGCATCAGTTTTCAATTTCCGTATATATTTACCATGAATACTTATATATTAGATATTAGGACAGAATATTGTTAGTGAATATTAACACAGGTATTCAATAAAAAGAAAAATCTTTGGGAAGCGCATTTAAATCAAAGTAACTCCTAACCTTGAAATGTATCGAATTTAGGTCAACGTGGGTTTTATTTAAAAAGTTTTCATTTAATGGTGTTGAAAAATGTATAAAGCATGTATATGTTTTAAAAGAAGGCAAATACAGAAATTTTAAACATATATACCTACTTAGTGTATCTGCATTTGCGTATATTAGTATATTTAAGCTCTGTGAAATTATTTGGTTATAACAAGTACGGTATTTAAAACTTTTTAGAAACTATCATTGATTAGCGCGAATTGCGTCATTGATCAGAAAACACTTCAATGATGGTCGTGACGAAAATTTTATATTTAGCAAATACGTAAATGCAATCGCAAATCAAATAAAAACAAAACTAGTGTAATTCACTTCGTTGATTTATAACATATCGTTCTCTTTCCGTTGTTTATATCGGCTAGCTCACAAAATATCTACGTAGTGTGGAATTGAAGTTGTGTGCAAATTTGGCCAGTACCTACATGTGCAGCGGCATACCCGAATAACACAGCTTTGGCACCGAGTACTGACAAATCATTACAGACATATTTCGAATCGTCACACTTATAAGTTTAACTGTATTCGTACTTTGTTCAGTTTACGGAACTCATATGCACGGAAGTCATATGCACTGCACTTTTAAATGGCATAGGGCCAGTGATTGGTTACATAGGTCGCTACTGATACCTTCAGTTTTAAGGATTTTCGATTCAGTTGATAAATAAATTATTAACACATAGAATATCAGGCCTCTGCTCCGAAGGAGTAGGCAGAGGAGTGTAGTACTCTTACCTTTCGCCGGGCATGTTAGACGTCCCGTGAAATAGGGGAGGAGCCTATTGCCAATAGAGCAGTAAATAAGTAAAATATATCATCATTTCAATGTTAAAGATGTTTTCTTAAAAGTAACTATTATTAATAGTATTACACTTACATATAATTGAATATTATTAGTATTGTTACACTAATTAATGTATTGTAACAATTTGCTTCAGATTTGGCGAAATAATTGTGAAATCTTTAGATAAGTTACATATGAACGCAAATTAATAAGTGTTACACCATTGAAAAAATTGCATCGATGTACTTATATCTAGTAGATATTTTCTTAATTCACTTGAGGTGTTTTTTGCAAGTATTTATACACTAAATTATTTATGTGTATTCAATGGATGATATGATTAGGATGGCTGGCTATGGGGTGCGATGTATAAAGTACATTAGATGTACTTACACGTTCTCCATACAACGTGTTTGACAGTGCGAATGTTGGCTTAAGGCCAGGAGTTTTGCGAATCTTGCGTAAGTCGCGCGTAGAGCCAGATGCAAGCTACCGCTGATTACGTACATATAAATCTACGTCTTATTTTCAATTGTTTAATTAGTATACAATATAATCGATTTATTCACATAGCAATGCTTAAATGTTTTATTGAATTGCATGTTGGTTGAGGTGCTTTAAGTCCTGGGTTCGGTACTTCCGGATCAGGCAAAGTATTATTCAGTTTTTCTAACTTGAACTTCTTAGTAATAACGCGGAGTCTGGATTTGTACACTTTGTTGCCAATAGGCTTACTCCTATTCTATGTGATGTACGAGTATATTATGAATGATTAAAAATGAGGGCACTCCACTCTTTTGCCTACATCTCCGAGGAAATACAGTCGTGATGTTATGCGATCTTAAAGGTATAAAGTGAAATTTCTAAGTGCTCAAATTCCATTACATTAAAAGGCTGTTGAAGCGTTAAACTCGCGTGTTTATTTCCATTGTCTGAAGCGCTCTAATCCCAGAGGCGTTGGCTTGTTAAATACGATATCTCCGTTAGAGCATCGTCGGTCCCTTTGACGGTTTACGATTAGTAGTAATTTTGAACATTTCCGTCTTTAAAAGGGGTTCGAAATTTTACAGCGATTAATTATTTTAAGGCAGATCAAACGCAACAAACTTTAAAAAGCCATTCAATTAATCTACTCTAACGGGATATTATGAACGTTGGGAATAAACAGGTCTTTCTAAGATTTGAGGAGAGTCACGCTCTGAAGAAAGACAAAACATGAATAGACTAAAGTATTAAGGTGGTATTATTTTCAGTACATGTAATTATGCTGATAAATAACGCTCACTTTGATATTGACGCATTCTATAACTGCTTTATTTTTAAAAAATCTTCTTCGAAATTTATTCTATTCGTCAGTTAGAAGATATACAGAAATAGCACAGAATGACTTTAAAAAAAACGTAACATCACGCCTGTAATCCCCGAAGGGGCAGGCAGAGGAGTGTAATACACTCTCACGTCTAACCAGTTACGTTAAGCCCCGTGGAATAGCTGGTGAGCCTATTGCCATACACCGGGCCCAATTCCAGACTCCGAGTCACAACTAGATATTCTAAATTAGAAAAATCCAATGGCACCTGGTCCGGGATTTGAACCCAGGACCTCCCGATCGGCAGTCGCGTTTGAACCACTCGACCAACGAGGCAGTCACGAATTACTTTTCTTTTAATTAAAGTTAAAGCTGGAACTAGTAACGGCGAACTTTTCATCCCGGCAAAGTTACAGATCTAATTACTTTTGCAAAAGTTGTTATATTAAGTTTAAATCGATATCTGTATGCGTCAAATTATATGCACCTTGCTTAGTATTTGATCAAATTATAAGCCGGTGTTCACACTGGGTAACTAGAATAAACAATCTTAGAAAGAAGACTTAAGTTAGATAACTTAAATCTTTCTTAAAAAAACAGTCTTGGTGTACTGTTTTTGTTGATAATTGGGTTAAGGTGAGGCTGATTAATTGTACAGAGGCATTTGAATCTCAATTTACAATATTTTGCGTTTTATTTCTTAAACTTAAAGTAGCTATATAACTTTTTAGGATGGAACGGAACAGTGCGAACCATAACAGTACTGTTGTCGGGTGGGCACACATCCGTATCCCCATTTATAGGTGCAAATATATAAACACCATTTCAGTACAGAGTAACACAATCTGTTGTAGCTGAAAGTAGGCCGCGGCCCGCCACTGCATGATATAAATAATGCTGTATACGTTCAGTTTTATTACTTGCACAGCTTCCGCGGCTACTGACGAACTATATTAATATTTTTAAAACCATAACTTATAGCGAAATTTACATATCGACCTATTCGTAGAATAAAGTTCCATAAGAACATGTGACCAACACACTATTTCTTTATTTTTTGTAGTGTAGTTCTTTGTAGTGAAACAAAAGTTTAATTTTTTTTTATTTATTTAAATTTTTGTTTCACTACCATAAAATATAGGCCTAAACAGTCTGAAAAATAAAGAAAAAGTGTGTT
>DWJK01006273.1:0-10593 GCA_018248815.1 Croniades pieria auraria | reverse complement strand
TGAGAGGAGACCCATATTCCAACAATGGAATGTTAATGGGTCGATTATTATTTTTTTTCATTAATACATACCTATCACAAAAAATTTGTCTGTAACACTAATCGACATCAGCCTCAAGCTCAGTAGTAAGACAAGTCATTCAACTATGGGTAGATAACACGAGATGTAAGGCAGAACAGTTTGGAAACTAAAAACTTGTTCTCAACGTTTATCTACAGAACTTCGGTGGGAACAAGTGCCAGTACTATGAAATTTACACTCTCACGTACCCTTCAGATGAGCTCTACCACAAAGATAATGTATAACTTAAGAGAAGTAACTCTTATTTGTTTGAATATGAGTTAGTTATAAGGTTAATGTGCTCTTCGAAGCTTTTATTCTGTTTATTATAATTATCTTTATATATTTATATTATTTACATTAACCTATTTATATATATAAGATCAGGGGTTGCTTTCTTCTTGAAGCATAACACAATGTGATTAATCTAAAAACAGAGAATCGACTATTAAATGTTCTTGCTTTACTATTCTTAATATAATAACTTAGATCGTCTTTTGCACTTTTAAATTAAAGCAAAGTCAAACACATAACTGAGTTTTAACAAAAATATTTAACAACATTTGTATTTTAAGTATAAGATTATTCAATTCAATTAACACGACACGTTTTAAGTTCTCCTGACTGGTGGCTCCCTCTTACGGCTGAACTCAGAAATACTCGAATGTCAATGTCAACACAAAGCTTTGTATATTGTCGGTAATTTTCAGTCATTTCCAACGTAATAGTATAAAAAAAGACTTTGATAGTTTGAAATCATAATTATTCTATGACTATCATAATATTCTATGACTTATGGCTTATAATATGTATGTCTATCGTAATAATAATATAACAGTAGAACAATTACGATTTGAACTTTAAAGGCGTTTCCTGTCAAATTCGGTTTTTAACGTATAAGTCTTCTCGCAAAAGAGCGGTATTATCAGTGAGATTATATGCAGATAATCTTAATATAGAAATAATATAGGAAATAACCGGTACCAGCAATAGAGATTAATAAAATGTTCTGACTAAATTCCGAAAGTATTTCAGTGTCAACTAAACCATAAACATGATCCAGTAGCGGACTTAATAATAAATATTGATGTAACATCACGCCTGTAATCCCCGAAGGGGTAGGCAGAGGAGTGTAGTAGTACACTCCCACGTTTCACCCAGTTACGTTTACGTCCACCACCTATTCCATGCTGAATAGGTGGTGAGCCTATTGCCATACACCTGGCACAGCCCAGACTCCGAGTAACTACTAGAAATTCTAAATTAGAAAATTTCAACAATACCCGACCCGGGATTTGAACCCAGGGCCTCCCATTCGGCAGTCGCGCATGACACCACTCGACCAACGAAGCAGTCAATAATAAATATTAACAGAAGAAAATACATTTAATAACCCAAATAAAATCCAGACGCATATAAAATTTAATCATATATCCAACAAAAGCAAAACGCGACGCGAAATCCATTTAATTTCCACAACGGCAAACAAATAGCTTATTATTATAGCTGATAATCAACGGACGAACAAACAAAACGCATACATGTGTTGTCAATAACATAAACCCATTACATGCATTTCAACCCTTATCTGATGGTACTACCATACTATTATAGATAAGTCGGTATCACGCTGTTCTGTTGTTGGACGACTGTTTCTGGCTTAGCATTAAAAATGAAATAAACGTAACATCACGCCTGCAATCCCCGAACGGGTAGACAGAGGAGTGTAGTACACTCTCACGTTTCACCAGTTACGTTTAAGCGCCATGGAAGTGGTGAGCCTATTGCCATAACATTTAAAAATGAAATAAAATCGATATAAAAACTATTAAATAATTCGAAAAATCTGGTCTATTTGACGTTTATTGACATTTATATATAAATGCTGTCTACTTGATGTTCGTCAAAGTTAGACAGCTTTGATAAAAATTCAGTTGATTAGTGCGAATAGCACGCTCAGTTTTTCCATAACCGAAAATATCTGGATCAAAGCTTAAACACACAAAATGTAAAAGCATCATTTTCCTTAAACTACCTTTAAGAAATGAGTAGTTCGTCGAATAACAAACTTAAGTTAATTACTAACTAGAAATTTCTAACTACGCGAACAATACATATGTATCTTCGTGACATACGAACACAAGTTTAACTTTAGTTTAACGACACGTCTCCAATTACTTCGGGAAGTCACAACTCAGTGAAACTGACAATTTTGACGAGATAAGGAAAATTACGCGTTTCCGCATTGAGCTCAGTTACATCAATACGTAACAAGATTTTGAACTCAAGGATAATAGGACGACTTAATTTATTTAAAAGTTATAACTATATCGATCAAATTATCCGCAACTATTGTTGCAACATGAAATTACTGCTCACATTATCAAAGCGCATTTCCCTAGGGTAAGGGCGGCCATTAACGCCAACTGTTCAGCTCCTTACTATCATTTGTAGAGTAACCAGGCCTGCTGAGCACAATTGTGGGACATGTTAAATCACATTCGTAATTATTAATTCTGTATACTAATTAATAACACAATAATATAATTATAAATAATAATTAAACTTTGGATTACTTTCTAGAATTCATTTGGAAATACTTTGTGTTTTGCGTTATAATAAATGTCAAATAAGGAAAATTGTTCAGTACTCGCTACAGCCTACAAGTAATTGCATTTGATGTCAGTTAAAACTGAGATTGTGATATTTCACTACACCTATCAATTAAATCGAAAATTTTATGACATAGAGTATGTCTACTTACCACACCATTTTTACGAGAACACGAATATAAAATGCCGCATAGCAGTTGTCATGATTTCAGTAATAATATATTCACAGGAGAACTGTAGACATAGGGGTGTACAACCCTTCTTTATGGTTGAATAGACTAATCGAAAGAATGCCCAGTATTTTGCATTGCATCGGTTAAGTTAAGTCGATTAATAGACTCTTCGAATCGTAGTAGAGTCGTCGTTCCCTATATTACTTTGTGGCGAGACCGTTTACATAAATATACTTAAGTAATTTTATCCCAACCGAATAAGCAAAGAGATATGTATTTATCTTTATAATTCAGGAAGTTTAAGTAGGAACGTATTACCAAATGATTTTTGATAGGGCATGTGCATGTAGTCGTACCTATAAGTTAATAATAGGTTAACTTAAGATTTGCTTGAAAAAAACGTCGTGATGAAAGAGATATTGCAGACATAATTTATTACGCATATCACCATGACAATCAGCCTGTTACAATGCATTGTTAGACTTGAGCTTCTCGTGAAAAACGACATCGCGCTTTGTATTTAACTTACGTGTATTACACACATGTAAAATATTAGTTAAACATATCGACAACATCCCATAATAGACGATGGTGCTGTCATGTAAGCGATAGTGCTGCCATCTAGGCGACAGTGCTGCCATCTGTTCAATAACTATGGTACCTTCGACCATAACAAATGATTCTCGATTGTGATTCGTTCTAAGGGAACGAAACCACGTTATTCGCGAGAATTGAATACATTGTCGTATAGTTAACAAATACTTTGTTAATAGAAAAATGTGTTATAATAATAAAACCCCAACAGTTGGCCACAACAATCGTATGTAATATATTGCGCACGCGGTGCCAGTCTCCTCCCAATGATTAATAAGCTTTCGCTTGTGGCTTACTGCGTGGTGAAATTTGCAGCGGATCTAGCGTTTGTATCGCTGTTTAAGATAAACGAGTGTGAGAATTGCTCTAGTTCGTAAAGTTTGGTTATAGCTCAAGTGGTATTATGACTATTATATAGTTTCGCCAGATCCCTTGTGTGGTTGGCTGAGAGCACAGACTGCCAAATATATATATCCGTACAGATCTGATGTGTATGTTCCTCGTTAACCAGTGTTTTTGAAACGTTAAATCACACCTGTAATCCCCGATGGGGTAGGCAGAGGAGTGCAGTACGCCGCCATGTTTCACCAGTTATGTTTAGGTCCCACAATGGAATAGGTGGTGAGCCTATTGCCATACAATTAATTTTAATTTTACCGAATTATTACAACATTAAAGTAACAGCATTCCACGAATTTAACTTCACATTTAATTGACAGGTAAAGTATTACCTCAGCGATTACTGTAATTCTCTTGTCATGCTCTTCTTTGCGGATACTTACAATGTTGCAAACCTGTTGGAATGAGCGGTTAAAATATTCGCTACAATCCTATCTGTAAGAATATAGATACAGTCGTGCAAATAAATAAGACTGGATTTATCAAAGGATAAGAATATAAAGATAGACTGACCCGCAGGTCCAGCGTTTTTTGAACTTGGCTGCTGAATCGAGATCGTAGGTTCGATTCCCAGGCAGGATATATGTGATAAGCGCAAGTATAATATGTTCTGTGGTCGGAACTAAAAACATGTAATTAAGTATTTATTACATATTGCTAAAAATAATTGGTTCTCCCTTTTATAGTAGGATAGGTCATTATATTCTCATAATTAGGTATATGGAATTAAATGAAAAAGAAAGGTAATTAGGTACTAATGTAAAACTTACATTTATTATTATATCATAATGCCAGGATTTTCACGGCATAAGTAGAGAGCACCAAGTGTCAATTAAATCTCATTTGATTCTTTTAGATTCGTCACTTACACAACACATGTTTCGGTTTAGAGTGTTTTAATTATTTTTTATAAATATAAGTCTACGACTGATTTTCCATCTATAAACGCAAGAAACGTCCTCTCGAAATTAGATGTATTTTTTTATAAATATATTATTTTTCAATATATATTTTCCTTTACGTACTTACATTAAATAAAAGTGAATGTATCGATACAACAATAAAATAAAATAAATTAAAAAACATCACCAAAGCTACGTGTAAAGCGAAGGGAAATTAACCGCGGTGATAAATTTAATAAAACATTACCGCGAAATCGTAATCTAAATTGCTTAATTAACCTAAAATTTTAATTAACTTTTAAATCCAATATAAGCATCAAAGGCCGACGATAAAATGCTTTTAATTAAAACAGTCTAAGACAAGAACTCGGTTAGTTTTTATAGACCATTCCGCGCACCAGAAGTTCATTACAGTCATGCAAATATTCACTTAGGAGTTGTGAAGGAAAAATCGACCGACCTAAATACTGGCAATAACGCTCTAAGTTATCTTTGCGTTCATATAAACGACTTGGTGAAGTACGTTACGAAACTGCTTCGAGCTTTTTTGTTGTGAACTTTAATTTTTTTGTATTCATCAATAATAGCACTAATTGCGTATTTGATTAGAATTCAGATTCTCACTCAAATTCAAATCCTGCTTCACACCTTTATTATGAGCAATCACACCACGTATAAGACTGGAGATAGCGAAATCTATTTAACCTAAATCGAGAATTTCGCCGTCATCACTTAACGTTCTTCTGTCGGACACCACTGGTACTCTCTTCCTTGATTGAGTAGCATATAATAGTCTGCTATGTTGGCTTGGTGAGGATCTGCAGACTTCACGCGCCTTAGAGAACTTTACGGAGAGTTCTCAGCTGGGCAGATTTCTCTACAATATTTTCTTAACCGAAATAATCAGTTACATACAGATAGACATTATTAGTTTAGATTTTTCTAGTTTAGAATTTCTAGTAGGAACTCGGAATCTGGAATTGTGCCCGATGTATGGCAACAAGCTCACCACTTATTCCATGGGACTTAAAAGTAACTGGTGAAACATGTGAATATACTACACCCCTCTGCCTACCCCGTCGGTGATTACAGGCGTGATGTTACGTATATATAGATAGACAGTGTCACAGACTTTTTTCTAGATCTACTAATAGTGAATATACTTATAATACATTGTATTTACCTATTACTAAAGGGAACACGCCAGCGCACGCAAATAAAGCGTTTCGGTAAAGCTTTCCTCCTACTTACTTCACAAATATCATTATTTAATGTTAATAACAATTGTAGGTAGTCTATAGCATTTGGTCATGAATCTGAATACAATAAACAAAAAATTTTTCCTCAAATCTGTCCAGTAGATTCAGAGATTAGCGCGAACAAACCAAAAAAACATTTTTAGGTTTATTATATTAACATCGATAAAATGATGACTAAAAGTGCTTTGATATTTTAAATAGGTCTTGAATATGCTTAGTAATAAAATTATACAGAAAGCCGTATTATATTATCGTCTCCCACGAATTTGTTTAATAAAAATAATAATAATAATAATCGACCCATTAACATTCCACTGTTGGAATATGGGTCTCCTCTCATGTTTGTTTTGAATTTGTTTAATACTATTTCTAAAAGGAATCATCGTTTTAACCGAAAAACACAACTACCATTTATATGCATTTATCTCTTGATTATCATTTTACTAATTTAGTAGAACGTAATACTTTTAGTTTCGTAGAAGACGCATACAAGGAAATATACTTAGTTTCTCAAACGTATAGTACGCTGCGTCTCAACAGATGGCCTGCGGGGAGATGCTAATCGGCAATGTCTTTGACAGCGTTTGCGCATTCCTTTTCAATATTCGTTATGCCCGTAGGAATGCAACTCGCTATAGAAGAGATCTGGAACGCGATACTAGCGTCATCACACGAGCTCTGCATTAACAACCCCATCTTCACACCGGCGCCCTCTGAATAATGTTCTGATAAGCTCCTTTCCATTCAGATGTCGGAAGACGTTTTTAAACGTCTTTGCGTTTTGGAAGTTCCAAAGGCGGGTTTTTAATCTTAGCGTTGTTAAAGCAAAATGACGACTGCGCTTCAGATAGTTACAAAATGTTATATAAATATTATTAAAACTGATTTAAAACAATTACGTAATTATTTCATAATATTACGGGAATCGAGTCGTATATTTTTCCGTAACTCAATTAAAATTAATAATGGATGATAATTTTATTAATTAAATTTCTCATTAAGTAAATATTATCATATTAGTTTCATTAAGTAATCATATTATTATTATTAATATCATAATATTATCATTCAGTAAATATTATTTATCATTAAATAAATATTTAATGATAGAAATTCTTGATTTTTTTATTAACTTAACTTTTATTTTAGACAATTCTTCGTCTTACAAATAGTTCTAACGCTTTTATGATAGTGACTTTAGGAACATAACTGTTATAATAGATACATAATAACCGAACTATGAAGACAAGGATTGGACAGCTTGTTATGACGCGAAGACAGCTCAAATTCTCTTGTAACAGAACAGATAGATTGACAAATAAAAAGAGAGATCAAACAACGACGAACGCCTCCAAAATTATAACGCTTCTGTTCACACGATAAACTGTAGGCCTCTCCAGTATTAACCGACGTTCATAGCCTAAAGGCATGGTAAAAACCCTTGTCAATCTCCTTTATCCTCGACTTCCTCTCAATTTATTATGATTTGGAAACCATAATGCAGAGTGTTTTCTTAGAGCTATTACCTTTAAATGTTTTCTATCTCTGTTCATGCGGCAAGTGGACTTGGCCATGTTCACGGACCTTACGTAATCTTGGGAGTTCTTCTGGATTATGGTGTTACATTATTCAGTCATTTTCCTGTAATATCCCCATATTTGGTTCTAGTTTTAACGCTGTTTCGTTTTTTTCATATGCATCACAATTTTCAATTTTTCAGTTTCAGTAATTTTTATTGTCATACTATTGTACAAAAAATACGTCAGGTCAATAAAGATAGAGATATATGACACTCGGTGTCCCCTGTATAACCCGTAAGGATTCTGGCGTGACTGCGTGAAGGGACATGAGCTTAATGATGTAATAATAATAATTATTATTATGTCATTACATTTAATTTTTTATTTAATTATTTATTATTATTATATCATTATAATAATGATTATTGATTGCCTCGTTGGTCGAGTGATCACAAGCGCGACTGCCCAACCTGAAGTCCTGGGTTCAAATCCAGGGTCGGGTACTAGGGGGATTTTCTCATTTAGAATTTCTAGTAGTGACTCGGAATCTGGATCAATGCCCGGTGTATGGCTCACTACCTATTCCATGGGACTTAAACGCAACTGGTGAAACGTGGGAATGTACTACACTCCTCTGCCTACCCCTTCAGAGATTATAGGCGTGAATATACGTTTTTGTTCTTAATTACTATTATTACGATCAATGTGTCATCACCCTTATCAGTAGCCATCTTAATAATAGTGTTTCATTTTGAGCACAGCATAATCAGGTAAGTAAACTTTTCTATAGTGTAATCCGAGTCGTTGTGGAATATTTTATTGTACCTATATATTAAATAATTATATGAATTATAGAATTGGAACCTTAGTGTAAAGTAACACTGAAAACAACTTCGAGAAATATTTCAAAGCCAAATATAGAATTTCACAAAATCTCAGCTAGTGTTTCATTCAAAACGAAAGGATGTTGGAATTTTTCCAAGATTTGGCTGTTGAAGAAACGACAATACAGGGTTCCAAGATTGAAATAAGCGTTCCTTTCTCAAACACATTCCCGGCGAATGGAACGAACCTTGGATAGATTTTATACAATTCCTAGAAATCCTGGCACCCGAGTACTTTAATATTTACTTACCTGCAATACTTCGTTTACTGAAAAATGAACAAATGACATACGTCCATGTGCTTACAATATTTATTTAACTGTGGTCCTGACGATCAAGTTGTTAGCGAACTGGACCGTAAATTCGGAGGTCATGGATTCGATTCCCGATTAAATATTTATGTGACGATTGAAATAATTTGCTTTGAGTCTAAATGTAAAAAATGTGTCTATGTATTTGTACACATTCACGTGTTTCCACAGTGATAGCTAAGTAGTTAAAAATTCAGCCTCTCATTCCGAGGGTGCTGGCTTCAAATCCACGGCAAGCACCTCTTTACAATAAGTGCGTTTTAACTTTAAATATAACTAACTAACGGTGAAGGAAAACATCATGAGGAAACTTGCACACCTTAGAATTAATAAAAAAACAAAAAATTCTAAGATATGTGAAGTCTGCCAACCCGCACTTGGCCAGCTTGGCAGACTATGGCCTTATTCCTCATTATGAGAGGAGACCCATATTCCAACAGTGGAATGACAAATGGGTCGATTTTTTATGTATGTTTATTGGTCATCTGCCTTGTTTGGGATCAGTACAACATTTATGACGATATCCATATTAACTAATTAATTTATTATTTTTATATAGCGTCAAAGATTATTAAATATTAATAAACATAGTTTGTCATTATGCTCATATATGTCACATAAACATTCGATTGTTCGAGCGCAGTTGTTTCGAGAACAGGCAACTTCCATGATAAAGTGGGAAATTTTGTATTGCACGATGAAATATAGGCAGCAAAAACAAATAGGCACTGGCAACAGCTGGCCGTAACGACATCACGCGAGAAAGCAATATATTGGCAGTGAAGACGCCATTTTCTCTAGTTCGTTGTGGCCGGGCCTGTAAATAGGGCTCTAGTATTTTATGGTACGAATACACTACTCTTTGTCTTTTTGTCATGTTTGCACCTTAGCGGAATAAAAGCATTTCATCATCATCATCATCAGCCCGTTTCCGTCCATTATTAGATATAAGGCTTTCCAATAGCACGCCACTCAGCCCGATCTTCACATGTAACCCAAGTATTGAGGCTTTAACTTGTTGTGAAGGATATTTCATATTCTCATTCATTTCATCATCATTTCAGTCTCATTCTCAATCGTCACTGTTGTCGTTCCCTTCTTGAAAATAACTTTTCTCTTAGGATGAGATGTCAAGAAAACGGTTTATTGCGTTGACACACTTATATAAAATGCATTTGTGTAAAATACACACATATTCCATGTCAAGGATATGATAATAATTAATGTATCATAACATTTTACCAATTTCTTTCAAATCACCCATAACACCTTTGTCCCAGAATCAGCTCTCGAATACACATCTTGAAAGCTTTCTTTGTTGTATAGATGACACACTATATAAATAAAATGAAATAATATTTAAATGTAAATAAAGTAATTTAACGTATTGAAATCCCACAGATCAAAAAATTTTATCATTATGTTAAAAACAAATTAGTTTATTTTGTGTTTTGATAAAATCAGCTTACACGTTAGTACCGAAGAGCTGTTTACAACGACACCACTAAAGATAACAATATCATCATCAGCCTATCTCAGTCCACTGCTGGACATAGGACTCCCCCAATGAGCGCCATCGCGACCTTTCCTCGGCTTGTCGCATCTAGCATCTGCCTGCAGCCTTTCGCAGATCGTCATCCCACCGGACCGGAGGGATAACAATATGACGGTCTCTAATAAACCATCTCACTTGTTATATGTAACTATACATCATAGTCTACGATTTTATTATAAATATTTTGAAGATTGGACAGAGCTCGCAATATTGGAAACAGTATTTTTCTAGCTTTATCTAAATATCTTAGAGCTTTATAAAGCTATTATCGATGCCTGGGAGAATTCACGGGACGCCTTAGGTGTATTCTGTGACTTATCTAAG
>DWJK01006272.1:0-10594 GCA_018248815.1 Croniades pieria auraria | reverse complement strand
GGACCTCGCGATCGGCAGTCGCGCTTGCAACCACTCGACCAACGAGGCAGTCATATCCCAATGTTCTTGTATCTTGGTCACATATCCAATATGTGACCATATGTGACCATATTTTAGACGGTGCTATTCTAAGATACAAAGTAGAAAAAATGTTGTCGAAGCGTCATTATTCAACTGAATCACGTAATAAGACGGAAAATCCAGGCGTCATTACTTAAAGGAAATACAGGAAATCCTGTACATCAGAATCATTACTCTGTGCACACTGCAATGGCTACAGAAAATTCTAGTATAATTATGATCTTCCACGGAATTCGATGCTGTCTAAGGGATGCTTTGTTCAATCAGCTTCAGGCACATTTCTCCTTCCACTTTTGCACATAATTATGTTCTGTTCAAAAAAGTATTACTCGTGGTTTTAAAATACTAAACTATAATACGATTTGCTGACTTCGTAAATATAAATATGCATTCTGTTGATGTCATGCATTTGGCGTAATGTTATATAATTTTTTATTGATACATGTGGAATACGTAATACATGCCTAATAAGTTTTATTGACTGCCTCGTTGGTCAAGTGGTTGCAAGCCGGACTGCCGATCGCGAGGTCCTGGGTTCGAATTCCGGGTCGAGTACTATTCGATTTTTCTAATTTAGAATTTCTAGTAGTGACTCGGGGTCTGGATGTGTGCCCAGTGTATGGCAATAGGCTCACCACCTTTTCCATTGTGGGACTTACACGTAACTGGTGAAACGTGGGGCTGTATTACATTCCTCTGTCTACCCCTTCGGGGATTACAGGCCTGATATTACTTTTAAGTTTTATGTCTCATTAAAAGAAACGCCTTTGTGATTGAATTAAACTCAATTATTGTTAACTTCATTGTTATTACTGTTATTATATCATCACCCCAAGTCGTTAATCGTGTATGCAGAGAGCACTCAGTAGCTAATATCACTGCCTTAAGTGACCTGACGTGCTCGTTCTACATTCATCTCTCTCTTCATACACGCATTCCTTCCTTTTAATATTTAATACATGTTTAATTTCGCGAGAAAACAAGTTCCAGTAACGTCCCTTGAAATAAATGTATAATCTTTTTAACTATTCATAGTGTAACAAGCCGGTTACAATCGAAATTTATAGATCCATTTGACTGCAACTCAACTGTACATTAATCGGGCTTCCATTAATGATAATCAGTTCGGTACAACGAATGATAAGTTTAATTAAAATGCTAATAAAGTTGTCGATATCGAACAGGTTGCCTGACAGAATAAACTGTTTTACATAGTTCATTTTGTGTTATCGTCAATATCAAAAATGAATTGAGCTATAAATAAAACAATGACGTTTGTCAGTCGGCGGTGCTTGGTATTCGGGTATTCGAATAGTTTGTCTTTTTCCACGATTTTGTACAACGATTTCCGCATGTCGGTCTGGAATATTTTGGAGTGTTTCTGCCTTTGTTTCAAGTAACCAATTAGGTATACTGCTTATATCATGTTGTAACACTTATTGTTCTCTTAACGACTCATTATTATATTAAATTGTAATAAAAATACAGTAACTTTACATGTATTAAGAAAAAGCTAACCGCTAACTAAAGCTAATGCGTTCGTTTACTATGTATGCAACGAAAAACGTATTCTGTAGCAGTCTATTGTAAAGGAGCCGTCGCTAAATACAGAGCGTCATATACGTTAAATAGGGTACTACTTTCGAATTATTGCAATGAAAAAATATTTCTAAAATACAGATAAGAAACGTCAGAATGCATTCATTTTAACTGTTACTCGATCAAATCGAGTCAACGCTACCGAATCCAGATTTCGTCCATAAGGTTTATTTTTGTTCTGGAGATTCGGGCAAATCTAGGTACACAGAGCGTCTGCAATCCCGGACAAGTTGTCTTCCCGGTAAATATTCGTATTTGTTGAATACTCGACGGGCGCCAAGCGGACGAGAATCTGCTTTATTTGAATAATTTGATTAAGCCGACCCGCGGTGTCAGAATCCAACCGTAGTTGACCTTTAAGGCATTACAATAAGGCCCGTTATTGTGTACGGGGTTTTAAAATAAATGCTTCCATCGATCGAGGAGACAAGCTGATTGCGGTCTATTTATTTATACTGAGCCCCACTTGAGAGCTTGGCTTCGGTTTTATTATGGAAAAGATTAAGACGACCACAGCTTACTACTAAGAGCAGAAATAAAATTCACTTCAGCGTGAATTTTCATTTCTTTTGTAAACAAACATTTTATATTCTACAATTGGAGCTTATTACTTTAAACGATATTTTCCCCGTAAATTCTATTCTGATAATTTATGAATAGCGGGAAATATAAAGATGACTGTATTTAGTGGTATTCTTGCTTCCGGGAAGTTTGCCTATTGTTTCATAGTACTCTATTAATAACACCAAGACAGTATTCTAATTTCTCGATTGATACTTAGAGCTCTGGAGTCCTCGAGACCTAGAGCTACGACTCAAAGAAGGTGATGATATAGATGAGTGACCATTTTCAGAAGTTTATATCCGCTTTGAAGCCACCCGTAACTTTACAGATTTTAGTTGCACATAGAGAATTTGTCACAAGTGATAAATCTGAGAGCCGTTACTTGGATCGATTTCTGGATTTTCTCCGATTTAACAATGTATTAAAGGTAGAAGCGCGTTTTCTTGTAATATCACTGATTACTTCATCTGTTTGTTGAACTTTTATATTACTTTCATTTACAGTGACAACAGAAAAGGAACTGAAACTACCTGCCCTTGCCAACTTGTATCGATTTCTGTTGTACCCAGACAAGCATGAAACATCCCTCAGATTTTTGTGCGTTCTGCAATCTTCCTGTCATTGTCTTGGTGAGAGGATGATGGTCTCATTACAAGCGAGTGTCGTTCCCTTTCTATTCGCCCTCGTTGCTAGGGCGACGGTCGGATATACTCATTTGTAGGC
This sequence comes from Croniades pieria auraria, assembly GCA_018248815.1. Classification (NCBI taxonomy): domain Eukaryota; kingdom Metazoa; phylum Arthropoda; class Insecta; order Lepidoptera; family Hesperiidae; genus Croniades; species Croniades pieria. The sequence goes on along the minus strand of DWJK01006272.1, from coordinate 7,627 downwards.
AGGAAGATTTAAAGTAATGCGCGTTCTAATGGAGAGCATCGTCAGAAATAGCGACATATTGGTAGACTATTATTGAATATATCACACATATATATGTTATCATAGATATTAAATTCCACATGTAAAACAATAAAATAAACATTGCTGGGCGGTATATAGGAAACTTCGTCAAGTCTTTTCGTCACACATACCACAAAGCTCAAAGACTAAAGTCTTTAATGAGTGCGTCCTACTTATCATGACCTACGGAGCCGAGACGTGGACACCGATGGTGCGACTGGTCCACCAATTTAAGGTCGCTCAGCGAGCTTTGGAAAGAGCTATGCTCGGCCTCTCTCTGAAGGATCGCATCAGAAACTAGGCGATCTGACAGAGAATCAAAGTTACAGACATAGGCCAAAGGATTAGCAAGCTGAAGTGGCAGTGGGCTGGATACATCTATCGCAGAACCGATAACCGCTGGAGCAGACGTGTTCTGGAGTGGAGACCGCGACTTGGCAAACGTAGCGTGGGACGTCCTCCAGCTAGGTGGAGTGACGATATACGCAAAGTGGCTGGCAGTGGTTGGATGCGAAGAGCAGAAGATCGAGCTGAGTGGCGTGCCATTGGAGAGACCTATGTATAGCAGTGGACAGGAGCAGGCTGTTGATGATGATGATGAATCTCATAAAGCGCAAACATCTTTAAAAAGTCTGTGAATAACACTTTGGTATATCCAAGATTATACGACGCTAAAAGTCCATGTCGGAACGAATCTTCTACCTACGCTTTCTTATTTTTTCTTATATTAAGAGGAAAACCATCCCAGTGATTGCATATACGAGTATAGACAGGACCTACTGAGACCAGTGACACATCTTGCAGCTGTTGGATGGCATCCATGGCAGCTTACTTTTGTACTTGGCACTTACTTCTGTAAATGGCACTTACTTTTGTACATGGCACTTACTTTTGTAAATGGCACTTACTTTTGTAAATGGCACTTACTTTTGCACATGGCACTTACTTTCGTACAAAACCACTTACAACTGCAAATGTAACGAAGATACAATGGTATAAAAAATCATTAAGGCGTGTGAAGTCTGCCAACCGATCATAGCATCATGACATCCGTGGACATCCGCGTTCAAACAGAGAAATGATAAATGGGTTGGAAAAAAGATATTAATATTATATGCACAGGTAGTGAAGAACTTAATAGAATTCGACTTCGCCATGTTCAAGATTAAATCGAGCAACAATCTATATAATTAATGCAAATTTTTCCAACTTTACGAGTATTTACACAATAATCAAACGAAAAATACAAAGCCGGTGTAGTCAATCGCTAAACGCAACGCAAATAGTTTTAGAGTTCGTTAGAATATTTACCTACTTCGGCGTGAGCATCGCTGATGTGCGACCTCTGCCCCGGGCCCCATACTGCTATATCTCGCCAACAGAGAAGTGCATTACAAATGAGAAACAATTATCATAACCAGCGTTTCAACCAATCCATTGGAACGAACGGTTCGAAATGTCAGAGGTGCCCAACCTTCGGCCGCGATGAATCAACATTAGCGTGCGCGACCCGCGTCCCACGACCTCTCTCACCCTGACACTGACCTAGCCCCCAACCTTGACTCGAGTCGATGACGAAAATTTTATTCGTTGCCGCATCTCCACAGATAATCGCCGCGTAATTCTCTGATTCATTTCGGTTTTAATGGATTTGTGGAAAAAATCTGTTGTTTTGCTAAATATTTTGTTGGCTTTAAATGTTTCAACATCCCACGCGCATGTTTTTGTTGCTAACATGAATGCGATTCTCAAATGATTTGAAAATATATATATATTGACAGAATTGTGATGTTTTTTCAATTCATTTTAAAACAAACAAGGCGTTTTTAAACTAATTCATGACATCATGAAATCGCGACGTATAACTAATGGCTGTCGGAGTTCAAAGGTTGTATGTTAAAAGCGTTTTTACATAAAATTATTTATGTAAATGACTTCATAAAAACAATTACGTTATAAACGTGTTTTTATGAGGTTCGAATTTTCCAATTTGGTGAATTCTTTGTTTCAAAATATCAGATTTCCTCATTTTCAATTATGCTATGGAATAAATTTACTTTAAGGTCGTGTGTAAGGCTGTTGGTGTGTCAATAAATATATAGTTGTAGAATGAATAACTATACATTACTTATAATTAACTATATCAAGTTCTATTTCACCTGCATGTCCTCTTGTTTAATAGCGTAATACTATTAACTCAGGCATGAATAATACGCACGATTCGTGTTCAGAACTGTCCCTCGACGTTTCAATCACAGGTCCATACCGACCGTAAAGACCTTAAACAAAGCGTCTTCTGCCCTTATTGTCGACGTACTCTACTGATCCCTGTTTATCCCATAATTTTACAAAACAGCGTGACCGTTTCATGCATTGTTGCGATTTCCTGCCATCAAAAAAATGACATAAAAACCCTGCAGGTCAGGTACCTGATTTTTTTACGTCAGGTAAGTTAAGGGTGAGTGTCCTTTCCTGGAACTATGCTTTTCATTTTGCGAAACTGACCGATGAGGATAATGCGATTTTAAGCGTCGGTAATAGAGCTTAAAATCGTATGGCTTTACTATGTAATTATTTGGAATGTATTGTAATTCCGCACTGGCAAGTTGGGACATGTACTGGGGTAAACCGACGAAATAAGAGAAGTCTGGGGTGCAGTAATAATAAGCCGGAGAGCCGGGTACAATCCGTACTTGTCGTTACGCTTGAAACATGTACAAGGTAGGCTTTTTTTAGATTAAATGAATTGTAAATATTTAAAGAGAGCCTTATTCGGTCGTAACAGTTGTTGGCGCGGTAATACATTATAATAGTTTTATTTTTACTGAATGTAACATGTAAGGAGAATACTCATCTGTATCTTAATTTTTGTCTCAGCTTTTCGTTAATTTATTTATACTTACTCGTACAGAAACAATTGGAAATACAGAAATGTAAAAATATCTAACTACACATTTATTAAGTGTTTAGGAATAAAGAAGCGTTACTTGTGCTGGAAGTCTAGAATGTTCCACGAAATAAGAAATTTCCATTAGGTACTTTAATACTCCAACTGGTAAAACGTGGGAGTGTACTACGCTCGTCTGCCTACCCCTTAGGGGATTACAGGCGTGATGTTACGTTTTTCTTACGTAGCTTTAATATTGTCTATATTATTAAGACACCTCTGTAACAATCTAATTTTCTCCTTTGTGTCAAGTAATGACAAGCTGTAGAAATATGAAATATAAATATACAGAGGCATGTCTATTCATTTTTACAATGAGACCGGCGAATAGATTTAGTCGAAATTTAAGTAGATCTATTGTCTAAACCTTGTAAAACGATACAATACACTTAAAATACTCTTTAAATAAGGGATGAAAAGTTATACATGAATTATGAAAGCTCTGCGTGATGTCCCAGATAACGTTTGATACATATTATCGATTTTCTAAAGAATCGATACTCAGTGCGAGTCATGTAACGCGATAGTAAAAGGTACGGTCAGCAGCTTAATGCACGATATTAACTTGCATTGTTACGTAAAAGCAATTTATTTTATAATGGTCTTACTTAATTGAAGAATTACATTCATCGAGTACTGTACATACATGTCAGATATATTTTAACCAATTACCGAGAGTACGGTCAACAAATTAAATGCGGTAAGTTAATACACTTTTCAGTTAACAACTCTTGAAAATCTGTTATGTACATAGCACCTATACTTCCGGACATACATACGTATATATACATTATAGATATATTTGAACCAATTACCTAGAAAAAGGTAACAAATTAAATGCGGTAATTCGGTACGCTTTTTAGTCTGAAGTCTATTACGTTCATAGCACTTTTTATGGAATGTAAAGTCGCTATAGTATAAAAGTGTAGATGACTTCGATAATATATATAATATTTTGTATGAATATAATATTTTGTATGAATAAATTAGGTTTTATAACTTGTTTTAATTGATTTAGTGTAGTTTGGATGATCTATGTATGTGAAAAAACGGATCAATAACATATTTTTTTATCGTCTCGTATCAAAAAGGAATATTTAATGGCTGCTTTAACTGATTGATGGCAAGGTGTGTATATGGTTCAGGGAAACAGGCGACCTCCTGTTTTGTGTTAACCATTGTCTATGGATATTTTGTGTTTCAGTTTTGGAACATGGCAATTATTGTAACTTTTTCATAAATCAAAAAATGACTGCCTGGTTGGTCGCGTGGTTGCAAGCGCGACTGCCGATCGAGAGGTCTTAGGTTCAAATCCCAGGTCGGGTACTATTGGATTTTTCTAATTTAGAATTACTAGTGGTGCATCGGAGTCTGGATCTGTGTTCGGTGTATGGCAATAGGCTCAGCATCTATTCCATGGGACGTAAACGTAATTGGTGAAATGTGGGAGTGTATTACACTCCTCTGTTTACCCCTTCGGGGATTATAGGCGTGGTTTTACTGAAATATCACTTATTAAGATAACAACTTCTGATATAAATTGAAAAAGGATTACATATTCGCATTATAAACTTCTCTCTTGCCTCTTTTGTGTCATAGACAATAGAATGCCATAGAATTTAAAATCTTATACCCTATACAAATTAGTTTTATCTTTTTGATTTAGCTTTTTCACGTCCGTGGATGGTTTGGGACATTTCTTTGTTCGTGTCTAGTGAAGGTAATACCGTTAAGGTTTTAAAAGATACCTGGATTTAAAAGATACCTGATAAAAAAGAAAGTTTGTCCGCAAAGGGTAAACTCGCAGGACCTCGACAGGGATATTATATTTACTTTCGTTTTATATGAGATATTATCCAAGGTAGCCTGGTGCGGAGATCTGGTGGTACCTTTATAACTCACTATGTAACTATGAAAATGTAGGCCTATCTGCATTGTTTTATTTTTCAATAATAGCTTCAAATAGTGTTCTCCATCTCTTCCGTACGATACTTTATTTTTTTTATTATTTAATTTTATTAAATGTCTATGTAAAGTTCGCTAATCAATTTACTAACCTCCTCTATAATTTGATAAATCACTGGGTATTATTAACATTTTTTTAAATAACTGCTAAAATGTGCATACATAAAAGTTAGTATGGCCGCGCAACATAAATCCGGTTGAAATTCAAGCTGACTTTTTTAATAAAAATTATCCAATCAAAACAAGTAATAGATGACCTATTAATCGAACACGGATAATAGACTTTAATTGAAGTATATTTGTATGTGTGAAGTGAAGGTATTCGAGTAAAAATCATCAGTGTTCTTGGCGCTGCGGCACGCGATGCAGAATATCTTCCGCACAAACGACATCAACGCGTGTGTTTGCCTTCTAAGCATGTTACTTATATATTTGAACAGAACAAAATAATGTGCTTTGAAGCAGGGAATATACGGTTTTTAACACTATAATGTAAGCTATTTCCGTTTGTTTCCGGATATTTCAAGTTTTGGGTATACACAGTGATAATCTTCACAAGTTTATTCGAACTCGAGTATTCGAACAACTTTATGACTGTTAGCCTCTATCGTGAAAGGAAACAGATGTATTGGACTTCACCTGTACTCATTTTTTTGAGCCTTTTCAAAAACAACTACATACAAGAATTAATTGTATGTATTAATAACAAAAGAATATCAATTAAAAGGCCACTTATTAATACAAAAAGTAAAGGTTAATATAATACATATAGTTTTTGCGTTACAATTATAAGAAATGTAACTGTATTTAGCGATGGTCAGACAGGATCTTGACAGTACCATGAGATGAATTAGGAATGTTTTCATATTATGTTATAGAAACAAACGCACAAATAAACACTGTGAAAAGCAATTTTCAAGAATTCGTTGAATTCAATTCAAGTTTTTATTTCATGAATTTGTGGCATTTCATTTTAAACCTTGTTACGATTGAGCGCGATAATTCATTGGTTCCAAAACTCATTGACATAACAGTAATTAAACAGTAAAGGAGTTTGAAATATGTGATATAAGTAGTGTTAATCAATACATCCTATAACAAAGGCTATCTATATACAAACGACAGACAATAATACAGTTGTTGTTTTGATATCTATTTAGTCCGTTCTAATAATCTTAAATATATTACTGGACAGCATTATATATTATTAATTAAGTTAATAAGATCACTTATAAGCCATTAAAAAGACGTATATTAAAAACCTTACCTTTGGATTGACCAAAAGACATCAACGCGTTTTGATGTTTCCTTACACAACTTAATTCATTTGACATAAAATATGTGCGACGGAACCACTTAAAGACCGTAATGAAATGTTTAAATGGCAATAAAAATAGTTATCATTAATTATTAAACTTCTACTTATTTATATACTGTGTCAGACATAAGTTTTTAAACATACTGAACAGAATAAATTACAAGACAGAAAATGTCTGTAGTGCTGTGATATGCATTATATACTCACAAAACCTTATATTTTAATATATTTAAACTTGTAAAAGGTTTAGTGAAATTATATCCTTGAGCCTTAGAAAAGTTACCTTTTAGTAAATTTTGTTGCTACTAGTGTCGTATCAAATAATGTCAGTGAATAATGTAGTTCTTTTACATGTACATAGGAGTGTATATATTTAGAGAATTTGATGTAAAACTGGTTAACAAAATTTTTTATAAAAGTATGTGATTAAAAAAACTGTTTAATCATTATAAATGTATTTTAAACATAAAGTTATTTAAAGTTATGGTCTCGAATTGCGAAACTTACATGCATTCCTTTTGTAGGTGTTTATAAAAAGTGTTTTTAAACTTTAAATATTAATTCTGCTTACTATTTAATATGTTCTATTATAGTTATATTTATAATAACTTACGGTCATCCAATTCCTCTTCGTAATCCGAGAAGCACCGGTCCTCGTCCTTTAGCGTCTGGTTGTCCGGTTGTTGGTAGAATCGTTCCGATTTTATATACATTTTGAGATACATCACATCAAATGTTCGTAACGAAAGTAATTTATAGTCGTTCGGAAAGACAAAGTGATTTAAAAATCACTGCTCAAATTTCACACGAAAATACACCAACAAAATCAATCTTCAGTTGTTGTTTATATTAAATTGTTAAGTTCTGATTTAAATTCCAAAGCGGAAACGAACAGTCGGTTCACAACTCGTCCTTTATCTGTATCGTCACTTGAACAAAGTTCACTTGAAACAGAGATAATGGTAAAAATGCAATAAATACCCCGTCAGCGCTTCACAAGGCAAATGCAGTCGCGGAATAAAGCGAATAGGCGGTCGCTAGTCCAGTCGACAATTCAGTGGACCGCAAGATGGCATTGTTGGTAAAAAAATCGCCAGAGCAGGGTGGTTGGGTTCAAGCGAGTTCACACGCAGGCGCGCGGGCAGTGGAGACGCGCGGCCAAGTCGAGGTGCGCCCGCGGACTGCCCCGACCTGAGTTATCAGGCCTTTTGACAAAAAACACAGGTAGTGCCTCCGAGCTCCGACTCCGAGCCCGCCGCATTAACGGCAAATTGATTCTCATTTTCTTTGGGATACTGAGGTGTCACTTGGCTTTTTCTCTCCCCTCGCTGTGACCC
>DWJK01006271.1:0-10594 GCA_018248815.1 Croniades pieria auraria | reverse complement strand
AGCATCGCTCGCGCGGTGCGCGCTTGGCGGATCGAGTGCTCCACCTGTGGCAGCATCCGCAACGAGCGATCGATATGGCATCCGAGATACCTAACTGTGGGTGACCAAGCCACCACCCGGCCACGTAAACTCAACGGCGGCGGCATGATAAGCTTGCGGCTGAAAAGTGTGGCGACCGTTTTGCCGACACATGATCATCGTCAGTTGACCACAGTCCAATACTGGACATTAGCATACGCTAAAAAGGGCATAGGTGATCCATTCTAGGTTTGTAGTTGCCTGCGCCATTTGACGAACCGTCATTACATTTGACGATTTATGTCAGTTCTTCGGTAAATATGGCTAGCCCACTGTCACATTAGCTTTCTTTGAGCTATATTGTTAACTGTGGTTCTTCTTGAAAATAGTGATGAATTATCGTGAATTATCAAGGACTTTTTAAATAGAATCGATATAAGACATGTACTAATTTAAAAAAAATTTAAAGCCTGATGAATTTTAGGTTTTTATAAAGAAATATCGACATATAAGTTTCTGTACAATGCAACAAAACTGGATCAAGATTAATTTTATAACAAGGTTCCATAAATTGACTAGTGTAGTCAATAGAAGGTCTGCCTTTATCTAAAACTTTGTTCGGGAGAAGGAACGCTGAATGGGCTGAACGGAAGTTATTAAGCAATGTCGGACCAAACCGAACTTCGACTATATTTAGGACGCAGCCTCTATGTCTACTGGAATACACTGTATAATTAGGCATGTCATGTATACGTGCCTCAGCCCATATTCCATGTTGGAGCATTTGACGTAACTGGTGAAACATGTGGGAATATCATACTCGTCAGGGCTATACACGGCTGATGTTACGTCATTTATATAGCTTGCTAATAAACAGTTAACCTTATACCTACAAATATCAGATTTAATTGAAGATGAAAATTAAATGTAACATCACGCCTGTAATCGCCGAAGGGGTAGTTAGAGGAGTGTGGTGTACTCCCACGTTTCACCAGTTACGTTTACGTCCCATGGAATAGGTGTTGAGCCTATTGCCATACACCGGGCACAATTCGAGACTCCGAGTCACTAATAGAAATTCTAAATTAGAAAAATCCGATAGTACCCGACCCGTAGAGCATCTGTCGATGTCACTAATTTTTGCTTTAAGGTGCTATGATACTATTAATTGGTGATAACCGATGTTGTTTCTCCAACTGTTTGAATTATTCCAATGATTTGACAGGATTTCAATGTATCTATATCACGTTTTAGTGCGTTATCAGGTATCAACAAGTACTTCTGGTACTTGTCTTTTACTTGACTTGTCGTTTGTTTTAGTACCTTACCTTTAATTGTGTCACAACACACAATTACCAAAATATGCATTGTGTTTATCATATAAGAATAAAGTATAACTGTAGGTGGACATACGTCATCATCATCAGCCTATCTCAGTCCACTGCTGGACACAGGCCTCCCCCAATGAGCGCCATCGCGCCCTGTCCTCGGCCTGTCGCTTCCAGCGTCACATACATACATATATTGTGCTATAAAATTATGATTAGTGGATTTTGGCACTTTCAAAACTATGTAAATCGATGTATACTTATATATTTAAGTAAATATTCCCACGATGTTATTGTCTAATAGAAACTGTTAAACGTGTCTATGGCCCGAAAAATCAGATTGTTTTGTGTTATAGTAACGAACTATCACTAACCATTCTCTTTTCATACTAGTTTCACTCTTTGATAACATAAAGCTTCAAATACTAATAATTGTAATGCTAATTCGTTAATCAATGTCTTAAAAAAATAGCGTAAAAGACCGCTGGGAATATGTCGAATTTACCAGATTTCTATATATCACACTGTTAGTACCTACATACCAGAAACTTATTAAATATATAGATACATGAACAGGAATATAATTACGCTTCACTCACATTTCTGCTAATAAGTCTTCAACGTCAAAACACGGTGCAGGTTGATGGACGGAAAGCACTTTTATATGGTAGTAATTAAACGCGGGCCGACCAGTCATCTTTGACTAATGGTCCGCTTGACGGCCGAAAGGAAGTTTGTGAAGCGTTTTAATAATATTTATGCAAAGGATTATTTTTTATTCTTTTAATTTTTTTTTTATTATTTTTTAAATGATTTTTTTTTGTGTTGTTCAACTATGTATATTATTTATTAGATAAGATTTTATTCCGTTTGTAATATTGTGATATAATTGTTCTAAGTTTTTCGTCCTTGCTTATGTTTCAGTTGTAAATCGTATTGGTAGTATATACAATAAGCGAGTTCTGTTTTGATTAGAATACGGTAAATTGTGACCTATAGAGTTAAGTTTTTTTTTTCTATTGACTCGTCATCTAATACGAAATAATTCGCGTCATATGTCAATTACTAAAGTAATACAATTCGCATCATATTAGGTTAGTAAACTAACCGCTAAAAATATAATGTCTTATTTTTAGCTGCTTTTTTAGTTTTAATTTCCAGAATTAATTTTAATTAAAAAACAGGTCGTTAATAATTTAGTACAAACCATTTATACATGTTGGAGTTATGCGAGAAATTATCATATTTTAAGCAATATAAATAATAGCTTCATTCTAAATCTTCATTTTGTTTATCTACGTAGGTCTGAAATATAACATTCCAGTCGATGCATCAAAGCAAATGAACCGTTAATTATGAAACCGTGCATTTAATATACAGTCGGTAGCTTGGAACATTCTCGGAGCATTCTCTTGATTAATGGAACGTCGGAGATCTTCATTAATATTTGTTTACAGAAAACTGTGTTTAATATAAATCAATGCGAAGTACAGACGAGCCGGTGCCTCAACAGGTCGCCGCGAAGGAATACATAATTCAGAAGCGTTGGAAGTCCTTGGCAGTGCATTTTAAAAATAAGAGAATGGCGATTTTCATTCGAGACGTGAAACAAATTTACCCGGAAATGATTTTATAATATGAAATCCTTTTTAATGAATATAAATGATGGCAAATACATTCGTTCATTATTATTAATATTATTTTATCACGCTGTGTTCTGTAGCGGGTAGGTAGGGAACACCAAGTGTCAAATACCTCTATCTATATTAATGTAAGCAGCTCCGTAGATCTGTAGACTATTTAAGAAAGTGTAAAATAGTTTTACGTCTCCTCTAAGTGTAGACAAATGCCTTCTACTGTTAGACATGTCTGATTTACTTACTCTATCCCTCTACTGCAATGCGATGATAGAGATTGCGTATAGATTAAGATGAAGCATGCTTGCAGCGACTAAGTAAAGTAAGAGTTCTTAAAGAGAGTTCGTCTCTACCTCCGTCAGAGTTCTTTTCTCAGCTAACGAACTTTGTCTCTCGGTAATGAAATAAACTAAGTGCAAGTCAAAGTTAAAATGCACTCGTGAAGGACTCACTCTGAACATCGACAAAGTACACTGGTTATCAGCAGTCCGTAGTTTTGTAAATGGTTTTTTTTATTTGAATCCAGTCATCTTTAAAATAACGTGACATAACGTTTCCTCGGTATTTTCTCGAAGGTGCAAGAAGAGGAGCGTAGTTTTCCCACTTTTCTACAGTTATGGTATACGTTTTATAAGAAGTCTGTTGCCATACATATTTCACAAATTCAGACCTATTTTTAACTATGGAAATTTCTGGACCGGGATATCTTTCCGGGAGTTCCTTAAAATATAGGTTCGTGAACAATATAGTCAAGTCTAATCTGCGATAACAGCGGCTCGATATTACAATAGACTGTTGGACCGTTGGTACCCGTTGATCAAGTGGTCAGTGAAACTGATTAATATCCTGGAGACATATTGGTGTGAAGAGTTTATATTTATGTGTCTATGTATGCGTTTATCAGCAGTCTGGTTGTCATAACATAGCCTCTGTCATGCATTATTTACTGCACTTTGTAAGCGGATTGGAACGGAATAAGCTGATACTGTGAGGCAATGTTTCTCAATTTGAGCGGCGTTCCATATGAATAAATACAGTGGAACAAGTGGAGCGAATCCTGACTTTATTTTTTCATCAACCCCTTTGTTGCCATGGTGCGATATACGACTCTTTTTAGACTGAGTATAGTTAATACTATTGGAATTTTCTGATTTAGAATTTCTAGTAGTGACTCGAAGTCACAGATCCAGACTTCGAGTGTATGGCCCGGTGTATGGCAATAGGCTCAACACCTATTTCGTTGGACTTAAACGTAACTGGTGAAACATGAGAGTATACTACACTCCTCTGCCTACGTCTTCGGGGATTACAGGCCTGATGTTATGAGTATAGTTAAAGGTATATAGTGTCCTACACTGGCCATGTGCAGGTAAATGTTTCATGTAGGTACATAAGAGAATTTTATGACGAAATCTGAATCCTCGCGATGATTTATTTCACAACGAATAACATTAATTGGGATGCGTGGAACTTCGAACAATTTTAAAGTCTAGTAAGAAATTGAACCTCGAACCTTCAAATGTGAGGCGAAATTCGACACTACAACAGTACTTACAAAATGTTTACAGCTTGCATGTATTATTACTTTACCTTATTTATTTATTTACTTATTTATGTGCAAAAACAATTGTCAAGTAAAAAAACTGAATAAGATCTGTACAAAGGTAGTGCTTATTTCTTATTTTCTTATTCAAGAAAGCGAGAACTTTGAACGATTAATTTTTCCATTAACCATGATTGGCTGTAATAAATCGCTATCGCTTATGTCTTGGACGCGTGTAGATACGTACAGAGTTCTGCAGTACACAGTTTGTACGTTCTTGTTATTGGTAGTAAACGATGGCTGGCTCATTCTAAGTTTATTACCTGAGGAGGTCTAAACATAAGTCGGCATGTACTGACGTAATTAGGATCGAGCATTTCTTTGTCAATGTGGGTTTACTTTAACTTTTAATAAATTAAATAAGATATACAAAGAACAGTCTGCCAGCTCTTAGTCAGTGTGGCAGCCTATCATTTAACTCTCCTTTCTGAGAGGAGACATGTGTCCAATATTAGAACCACCAGCGTTGATGATGACTAGACTGATTCCAAACCATTATATGCATAGATTTAAGCTTCGTTGCTTTTCATACGTTATTCATCTCATTAAAGCTGCAGATTTTAATATGTGGATTCGATTCTAATAAGCTAACATGGCATTAAATATAGCTAACAGCCCAATAACGGATTTTAATCAAAATGTAGTCTGAAATGGAACTAATGTGGTTTTAACTTTGTGATTTTTTTGTAAAGTTTGTTATTTTGTCTCTTCTCATCACAATATCCTTCCAGCTCTTTGTACAGTCTTGCGTACTGGCACATATTGGACTTAAACTATCATCTAACAAGTTTTAGTCATCATCATCATTGGTTCGTTTCCGCCCACTGCTTAACATGGGCCACTCCAATAGTATGCCACTGAGCTCGATCCTTAGCTCTTCGTTTCCAACCGCTGCCAGCCACTCTGCTTATACCGTCACTCCACCTAGCTGGAGGGCGTCTTGCGCTACGTACGTATGCCATTCTACATAAATTAAACACTTACATTGCAATTATGAGTAAATATTTAGTACGCCAATAAGTTTCCTGAGACCTTTATGGAGTAATAACATTTTATCTTTCATCTGAGAACATTTATAATAATTACATCATACTATTGACAAGCCCATTAATATCTGATCAGTACAGACGAGCAGAGCAAGGAAACCGTGGAGGCGAGTTAATGTTTTATTTCGTGTGAATAGCAAAATATATTCGCTTAGTTTTAAAATATTAAATGTGTTTGGCTCGTGACGAAATTGGAATTTAAATTTGTTTAAATTCCAATCACTCAGCCAATTTGATTTTACTGTATGCCTATATTTTAATATGGAAGTATAATTTTGGATATTTCTATGTATGCACATAACGAGTACTTGAACCTCATGTGCAATAACAAAAGTGTTACCATACTCGTAATTTAATTTTTATGCCTGAACCTATTTATATTTATTGTATAAAATTAAAAAATATTTGCATTACATATGCTCATAGGGATCTATTCATTTTATGATTATATCATCACGCCGAGCCCCTTACGGGACAGGCATAGAGCACTGGGTGCCAGATATCCGTAGCGTTTGATACATGACGTGCTTCTTCTATATTCAATTCTCTGAGCATCTATATGTATACTTCATTACTACATTTCGTATATATGTCTATATACCTATGTATGTTGTATAAAGAGATAGGGAAGATTTGTGGCCCAGCACGAGCATTACACGGCCGCAGCGACTCCATGCGCTTGATTGGAATCTACCGCGCGCCGCGATAAATGAATCTGCGTAAGAACACAATGACATAAGCAAATATGCGGCTAGAAGAGGCTGCGTGATTTGTATTTTATAAAAAATATTTTATAATAGACAGAGAAAAGAAGAAAAAATACACCTCTTTGAATAAGTTGACTGCCACGTTGGTCAAGTGGTTGAAAGTGCGACTGCCGATCGGAAGGTCCTGGATTCAAATCCCGAGTCGGGTACTATTGGATCTTTATAATTTAGATTTTCTAGTGACTTGGAGTCTGGATCTGTGCCTGATGTAGGCTTACCACCTATTCCATTGTGGGACTACCCGTAACTGGTGAAACGTGGAAGTATACTAGCCCCCTCTGCCTACCTACTCGGGGAGTTACAAGCGTGATGTTACGTATTTTGAACTGATGTCTGAGAATTGCAGTGATCAATTACTTCTAGAAATTAAAATAAATTCTATCTGAGTATTCTAACGTAACCTGTTTTTAAGATTCCAAGCAGATCCTTACACATACTTCGTACTGTATCTTTATACAGTTTTAAGTACATTAGAATGCGATGAACGATCGATGAAAGATGAAAGATGAAGCCTTTGAAACCATTTATCTGTGTTTTAGGTTATGCGAAATTGACCCCTACTTATCACTAAATAAAGACAATTATTCAATGTTGCAAAGTGAAAAAAATTACATTGAACATATCAGCATTATGCCAACTTGTAATAATAATAAAATAGTAGTAGATATTTTTAAAAAAAGATTCTTGCTACTTGTCACTTTCACAAGACGGGCTGCGAAAAAGATTTTTGATATAGTAGATTATAGTTTAGGCATAAACTTATAAATCAATTGTAACATAAATTGAAGTTAAAGTCGGGAAGTAAATGTAGAATATTTTTACCAAAGAATAATATTAAATTCTCAAACCCACGGAAGAGCGGGCAAAGTGGCACGTAACAATTACTTTTGTTGCAAAACCGTGCGTACCGGCATCTGGCGTCATAGGCACTAATTAATTGCACGCAACATTTTACACAACTGGTTCCGGACACCTTGAAGTGGTTGCATTAATTTAAATTGCTCCTTCCAGTTCCAGTTGCGCTCTGCGTGTAAACTGCAGGCCACAATTAAACGCACCACCGCCGGCTAGATGTCGCTGCGAACGCGTAAGAAGTACGAACTCAGCTTCTCTGCTAGGGATTCGGTCATTTTTAAGCCTGCATATTTAATCGGACTGAGGATGTCTCAGATCTGAAATTTGAGATGTCGAATTGTGTTTAAAGTTTCATAAGTTGAGATGTTGTACCTATATATTGAGAACGTTTTATGATTTTTCGCTTTGACTTACCAATTTAGAGAAAAATATATGAAATACATATTTAAGGACTAAACTGCCAACCTGCATTGGACCAGCGTGGTAGACAACGGCTATAACCTTTTTCACTCTGCAAGTAGATTCGTTTTTAATAATGAAACGATCAAGGAGCTGAATTTATATTGAAGCGATTTCAGTGTTTTCGTTTTTTAACTTTAGCCCGCATTGTCTATAGTTTTAAAAGCTATATGAATGTATATTACACTTCTTACTTCCACTTCCCCTTAGACCCAATATTATTATTATTTATTTAGACGACATACATTATTATATTACTGTCAATATACATAAAATAATATCATGGCTCTATTTCTCGGGAGTGTCGATTGAGGTAGTTCTCGCAAGTTTCACCAATTATGTTATAGGTACAGCCCCATCATAAGATAAAAGGTGGCTCTATAACTATACACCGGTCACAGATCCAGCTTGCGAGCTACTGCTAGGAATATCAAATTAGAAAAACCCAATAATACTTTGCACGAACCGGAGATCGAATCCAGGACCTCTTTTAGCAGTTGCGCTTGCAGGCAATAGGCCAACGATACGACTATTAATTACGTTACAATTAATAGTCGTAGTAGTAATTTTTCTAAAGAGATATATACAATTAATGTATGTTGTATACGTCTGAAAATGAAGTGACACCGCATTGCTTTTCGTCTCAGTCCGTTTCGTTGATGCAACTTTCAAAAAAATCTACAGAATCCCACTAGTGTAAATGCTGATCATTCTTTAGCAATACTATCAACAATAAAAAATAATTTAAATATGTGAAATCGCCAACCCTGACAAATGAGATGCGATAATACTTCGGCGTGAATTACAATGCCCATATTCTTAAGTTCGTATTTAACTCTTTAATTGACCGCTTACACCGCGCACCGTGTTATTGTTTCATTAATTTAAAATTAATCGATCCTATCTCTGTTTATTTGCGCAAATAATACGCTCATACGCTCTGACTGCTCTTGGAACTGATTACATGGTAATAAAAGTACATATAAAAGTGACTTTTATTTTTGAATTATTTATAACAGTTTTAGCAAAGGACTACCCTTATGCCTAATAGAATTTTTTGATTATCCAGCGTGATCTGATATTAAAAGTTTGTGGTTTGAACTCATTAGAATCGAGAAGACAAAACATGATCAGATGTACCTACTATTTACGTAAGATCACGCCTGTAATCCCCGAATGGGTAGACAGAGGAGTGTAGTACACTACCAGTTACGTTTAAGTCCCATGGAATTGGTGGTGAGCCTAGTGTCATACACCGGGCACTGATCCAGACTCCGAGTCACCACTAGAAATTCTAAATTAGAAAATTCCCATAATACTATTTACTCTATTATCAATTTTCTATTCGCTGTTATGGGGATACAACAGAGACCAACGCAATTTAAAAAAAGAATGCTGCAACAAGTGAAATACACGGTATCATTTTAAAAACCATTGCCTAAAACATCATCAATATAACAATACATCTGAAACAACAAATACAATTAAACAAACAACAAGGACAAATACAATTGAAACAAACAACAACGACAAATACAATTGAAACAAACAACAACGACAAATACAATTAAACAGTTGAAACGAAACGTGATGTAACATCGTCAAATTCGCGTGAACGTTTTGAATAGAGAAGCGGAGTGTTCAATAAATTAGAACGGCAAATACAGCAGCGATTTACTGTTAAACGGTAAATTCCCAGCAACACTTCAGTGTAGTGTGAGATCTTTATCAATTGTGAATGTTCCTGCGCGGGACCGATGCAGGAGCTCGCAGTAAATCTTCTTATAGCTTCCGCAATTATCAAGCCGTTAGATTGTGTTCTCCGGTTACACTGCCGTAAAACCGATTTCGACTAGGGGTTTCAGGTCACTTACATTTCCTATTGTATTTAATTTTTGTCGTGTTGTAAACTGTTGTTTATCTTTAAACTTATCGACTTCAAGTTAGATAGTCGTTACTTTAAGTTTGCATGAGAAATTGAGATTGTGATTCATTTTCAACTACCTATAATGACGTACAAATATTCAAGATGTTTCAGAAAATGTCCAGAGGCCGCAGTGAGTTGTTATTATAGCTTTAAGAGATAGTCATATGTTTTGTTTTATTAGCTTTGTTCTGATAGCGTAATTTAGTCAGGATTCGCGTTACATTGTGGAGAAGACGATGTTCGAATAATTCTTTTTATTAATACAAATCTGATTAATTTGGTTTGTTCGTATTTTAGAAAATTAAAGGCAATAATAGTAATGACAAAAATGTCTTGGGACAATGCGGATTAAGTATACTCTATAAATAGTCAAGAACACACTTATATAAATAAATCTATAACCGTTTCCAAACCAAATTCTTGTGCACATCAAATGAATTTTTGTCCTGGGTGGGAATCGAACTTCTGACTCAGTAGAGAGTACATTCGTGGATCTTATTGGCCGGTTAACCCTGGATATGGAATGAGCAATTTTAATTCCTACAAACATAACGATTTCTTTGTTATCGGTCCTCATTTTCGAAAAATGATTACAGCTAACGGCAAAATATTGAGAAGCTATAAAAATCTATAAAGTTTTATTTCCATCGAAAATAAAACCACAAAAGCCGTAAATAAATTCATTTTGATCGTCACACAGGTTTCACTGAATCAAATTAAAAATAGTGTACTCCCAATTGGACGCATTGTGGGAACCTCTCCATTGTAACCAGCTGCAGGTTTCAAAGAGCAATAAAATTAAAGAAGAAATGTTAAAAGTAATTATTGTTGCACTGATTTGTTGGCAGGAATAGTCCAACACTTTACTGTCGATTTTTTCCGCCATACATAACTTATAAATAATCAAAACAAGAGTGAATAGCTTTCTACTAGGCACGCCTGCTCCATGTTATG
>DWJK01006270.1:0-10595 GCA_018248815.1 Croniades pieria auraria | reverse complement strand
GGAGTTGGGTTTTGATCCAGTACGTAGAAAAATTTTATTCATAAAAACACTAATAGTACACGCCCTATAAGTTTGTACAGACCGAAACCGGACACATTGTATAACAATGTTTTATTTTTATGTTAAAACTATTGAATATATTATTAAAAAAGTATTCAACGGTAGAAAACCCAATATTTTTTTTATTAATTAAAGCATTAGTGTTAGAAGGAATGATGACATGAAATAAAACAATACATATTAATTTATTATTTTATTAATAAATCTCGACCTCTTTGTTTGAATTTACAATTTTTTTTACTAATACTTATACTCTTTTAAATAATATTCATTACTTAGAAAATATAAGATATATTATTACGTATCATTCAATATTTATCCGACGAAGAATTCTCCATTGGGCTTTTCATACTAATTACTTACACAAAGGTAGCATTTTCACAAAGCTATAACAATATTGTATTACAGTTACATAAATCTTTAACTATATTATAATAATAGTCGTCACTTAACGTAAATTATCTTAAACCGATCAGTTTTCGTAACTGCACCACACAGCATCTTATAAAGAAATGTGTAAGTACTCAATTATTAATGTCCACTTGCAAAACTTACGTTTAAAAACAAAATTCGTAGACAAAGTATCGTATACTTAAGACTATTATCAAAATCAATTTTACTTATGTTAAACATTATAATATGTACAACTTAGGAAACACTAAATAGTATAGCTAATGTTTTAAATATTATAAGTGACAAGTACGCTGGCGGAACACGATGAGATGCGTCAGGTTTATTTATAAACGCAGATTTTGACATTTCGTATACCTTATTAGAAATCTTCATTGACAAACCTTTGGTAACACCTCAATTGATATAGTCTAGCGGCTCCACATTTATATGTGTTATCAATGTTTAGTGGAAAACTGTAATGAGGTTTTGATTTAAAACTCGAACACCGTTTTAACGTTTTATATATGCACATGTTGTTTAAACAAAACAACAACAACAACAAACAAAACAACACAAATAAACTATTAACACTTGTTCTCTTCTAAATATTTCACGACCATATATTGACGCAACTCACGCTAGCGTGTACGAAAACAGAATGAACTCCGGAAGTTTTAAGCAAAAACATACAATAATAATAATAATAATGACAAATATCCATTGCCAACACAGCTCATAGAGTGGACTAAATAGTTCCTGGCCTACCCTTCACGCTATCCAATCAACATACACATACATATATTGTTGTTAATTAAACATAAATATTACTCCGTAATGAAAAACTATAAGGAACATAAATCTTTCTCGTGTCAGAAAAAAAACTGAAAATATGTTGTGACTTGCCACATTTTTAAAAAGGATATAGAAAAGCTAAAAATGTATATGGAAATGAACAAGTTCGACCACGGTTCATCTCAAGATAGATTTCGAAAGGCTAGTTTTCGACATAAAATATATATGCGGTCAAATGGTCATATGGTCAAAAATAATGTTAGGTGGGGTTAAAAACCGATAAGAAATTAACCTAACACTATTTTCGTTTCGAATTTTGGCTATTGTGCGTTTTAACCAGTTAATGATGTAATTGGACGCAAATATACAGTATGTAAAAAATTTCTCCTCCCAACAAAAAAAAATTTAAGGGCCTTCTAAATTTAAGCTTATTTTTATATTCGTCTTGGCCGTAACATACGGTTTGCCAGTGATCTTAACCTACTTTTAGGAAACGGCTTCGCATCTCACTAGTCAAATGACACTGATGTGTACATTATTGTGCACTGGCGACTTATCAATGTGTGTGATGTGATAGATTTAATATTCAAGACACGCACACATAAATCGCCAATTATTGAGGATAGAAGGAAATCGGCGTATATCCTATAATAAATATATGGATGTGTATGTGCGTGTGTGCGTGTTATTGTTTGTGTACGTGTGTGTGTGTGTGTGTATACACATACACATATATGTCACACCCTGTGAATGTCTTAAGACTTCGTATGATCGTGATAAAACTGGGATAGAATGTGATAAGGGGTCATTCATTAATTACGTAAGGATGATTTTGGCAATTTTTGACACCCCCCCCCCCTTGCCCCCATGTAAGGGTACGTAAGATTTTTCAAAGCCCTCCCTCCTCAAAGAATAGAAATTCTTACGTAAGATTCCCTTTCGTTTTTCAAAATAACAAAATGTTAGAAATGGATCAGTTACACTAAAACTCCAAGTTCGACCTAAATCAACGATTCATATTTTTCAACAGATAAATTATTTTATTGCTGTAAACTACAGATTACCATTGCCTATATTATTAGATAAATATCTAGTCTTTGGAATACCAGTTATCAATAGCTAAATGTAAGTTTTTAAATAATCTTAAACATCATAACATAAACAGTTAAACAGTGTTAAATACGTTTTTTACCTTCCAGACGAAAAAAAAAATATGATCCCTGCCAAACCACTTGACCGTTAGATAAAAATCGCTATAAAATATCGATTATTCGAAATTTTATAGCGATTTTTTTAAATGCTTTTGGACCCCAAAAAGTAAGAGTATGTAGAGATTTTTCCAATAAGTAAGACTATGTAGAGATCCCCCCTCCCCCCTTCCTCTCGGCTACACTTACGTATTTAATGAACGACTCCTCAGAAACATCCAAAACATCAGAATATTAAATAACGATAAGATAATCTTGAACTTTGTACACGCCAATGTTCAAGGTCATATATTTAAAGTCGTTGTAGAAAATGGGAACGGTGAACGCACAATATTTATGAAAAAAGTAATTTTAAACAACTGAAATTCTTTATTGACATTGCACTGCAGTTATTAAATGAAATTTCCAATGTAATAGTAATAAATGTCTAAACTTAGTGTTATCTGTACAAAGTAAGAAAATATAATAAAATTACGAGTAAATACATATATCACTTAGATCTAAGTTAAATGATATAAAAAGGTACTTATTCGTAATGTCTCTTGTCAATCATAAAGGAACTAAATCGTCTTCCCAGTTAATCCAGATCTTATTAATTTTGGACGTTACAATAACATTATTTGGCTTCAATTACTATGCAAAAGAAAGATATTTATCTTTGTAGATATTAATAAAATGTGTGACACAAAAAACATTATTGATTTATAAAGCTGCCGTAAACATTTCGTTACTTTTATTGCTATGGTTTTCAGAATTACATACAAGTGATTCATGAGCGGAAGAACGAATGGTTTAATAATGAATGGTTATCTGTGTTATGTACAAAGATCTTATGCCCGATTACGCAATCAGCCACAAATTATAGTTCATTCAAAGAAAGTTTGAATGAGCAAAATAACATCACTACCCACATGCATCATTTTTCTGACGTACTAAAGATGGGGTTTTGAGTTAATAATAATTATTATAAATGGCGGCATGCACTCATCACCGGAAAACATAAGCAGTGTACTATCGATATCGGAGTATGAAAGTTAATAAAACGAAAATAGCAATTAAATAAGAAATGCAATACTGAATTTTTCACCAAAAAAAAAAAAACTAAAAAATTTTTTTTACTGCTTTTTCAACCCCAGCGCCTTTATCACTTCGTTCACTTATCACTTCGAAACTAATAGTACAAAAAGAAAATTCAATTTTAACAAATAGCAAATCAGACTTTGAAATTGATAAATAGTATATGAATAAAAATCACACACAACACACGGGTGAAGTGAGGCGGAACGACAATAGATCACATTCTTTCTTACACGTTAACTCTATCATAGCACTCGTCAAATTAACGTTTGGTACAGACTTATAACCAGTCACATGAAACTAAAGCAACAGCAGAATCATCAAACTTAAGAATTTGGTAAAGGTTTCAACGGTCCAAGACTTAGAAGTCCATCTGCTCCGAGAGCTTGCAAGCTCGCGGTCATGCCATTCTGAACATTATGCACTGACACTACCGGGATCCCGAAACAACCGCTCGCCTGTTCCCGGTTCGCTAAAGGTATGAAACTATATATGCCTAAACTACTCAGCCGTTTCAAGTTATCCTCCTGAGATAGATCAACGACAGGCAACCCTAGCTCTCTATTCGGTCCCGTCACATTATGGAATACCCTCTTATGATGCTGCAATTGTAACGACTTCGGATATGACGCTGGACATTCATCACACTTGAAAATAGGTATTTTACTTTGGGGATGAGCGTTACTCATGTGCACACTTAACGAATTATAGTTCATAAACATTTTCTTGCAAATTTTACACGCTAACATTCCTCCACCGACCTTTGCTTCTGGTATCGAGAAGTTGCTAGATTTCGACGTGTGCTTTATACTCATACCTGCGCCTAGATTGGGAATGTGTGGAACTGGCCGTTCCGGTGTCGGAGACCGACTTTTCGCCTTTTGCTTCACACTTATCCCACGGGACGCTAATACATTGGCCATTGCGTTAGCTTCCTTGTTTACGGTTTTCTTTGTGATAGAGATTTGTCCGCCGAGATTGAGTTTATCTTTTGCTCCTTGTACACTGTGGATCATCGGCAAGCCCTCGCGTTGTTTCTGCAACGCCATCACTTGGCAGTCCTCATTATCATGTTTGCCGGGCAACAGCATATCGTTTCGCCGTTTCGGTCCAGCATTAACCATTGGTACCGGGCGTTTCATAGGCATTCGCGGACTTGGTTTTCCCACTCCACGAACTTGTATACCGGGTCTAATTGTTGGTCTCTGACCCCTCACTCCAGGCATGCGTGGCCGTGCGACTGTTACGTTAGCACCTGCTGCCATTCGTATCTGGTTCGGTGGAGGCATTTGTCCTCCTATGGGTTGCCCTGGTGCCGTCAGTTGTCCAGGACTCATATCTGAAGCAGTTGGAACTGACTGACCAGGAGGAATCCCTTGACCGGGCGCACCTAACATCTGCCCAGGTGGAAAAGTTTGTACATTTTGTATCCTAACACCACTGCTTGTTGGTGGTTTCATAGTTCCACCAGGACTAGAAGCCGCGTTATAAGGATGATTGGGTGATGAACCTGGTGGTCCCATTTGGCCCGGCTGTTGGCCCATCATACTCGTAGGTGACTGACCATACACAGATTGTTGCATGCTTTGGAGAGGTGAAGCATTTGGATATGGGGTGGAAGCACTTGAATAGGTATTTGGTGGCACTGTTCCTGGATATCCAGCTTTCGACATGGATGGTTGAAACTGTCCATATCCTTGTCCCATGTAATTTTGTCCCGGCATAGTCGGATATTGCCCTGGCACATGCCCAGGACTGCCATACAAATTGTTTGATGTTTGAGGATAACTTGCATGCATATTTTGTCCAGGAGCATAAGTATTATACGCCTGCGGAGGAACCATTACACCACCGGCACCAGGATATGCTTGAATATTGATCATAACATTTTGCTGATGCGTAAAACCCGGTGCACCACTGTTAATATTTGAGAGCTTCCCTACTTGTTCAGCTAACTGTTTTACAGGCAGTAGACTGGAAAGAATATTTGCCGATGAAGAATATGGCAAGAGTGTCGATGAGGATGGTGCAACGAGACTCTTAGAGTGCCCCGTCAGCCTTCTGTGTTCCTCGAGTAATGATAAATCAGTATATCTAGTATTGCAAATATCACATGAATGCTGAGGTCCTAATTTATCCAAGGATATGTACTCGTTAGCATCTGATAACGACGATAAGCTCTCAAAAATTTCATCTGCACTTTTTTCTAACATATCAATTGGTGGCTTGGAATCAGGAGCGTTCCAATTAAAGTTATGCTGTTTTTCTGTAGATTGTGCTGACGATAATTTCGATGACAATGTAGGAAATATACCGTAGGATGTTTTAGGTGTTGAATAAGACGAAGAATTTGAGTAAGGTGGAGGTGGAGGAAGTGAAGTTTCAGTTTTCGGAATCACAGGCTTCACGTCTGTAGCCGGGGTAGCAGATACAACACAGCAATCATCATCTTCGTCGTTAGAATCACCATTTATTTCAATTATAGTAACCCCTGTTTCTTCAGTTTTTGTTATTGGCAAGAGTGGCGCCTGAGAAGCACTTAGTGGGGAATGGGACGTATTTGTTGCGTTAGGAATATTATTTTGAGGTTCATCTGGATCAGCTTTTACCCTAGCAATTATGGGTGTTGATATGGAATCATTTAATGGAGGGGAACCTCCTTCAGACTTTATTTGTGCAGAGAATAACGGCATGTTTGACGAACATGATGTGCCTTTCATTCCGTCTTCAGTCTCTTGTTTAACAACTATATTTTCCACGTTGGACTCACGAGATTCACTCCGTTCTGATGTAGATGAGTTTACTGATTCTCTCCGAAATGTGGGTTCTTGAGAAGTGTTCTCTCTAGACGGGGTGGAAGCCCTTCGACCTTGCCTTAACTCGTTGACCTGTTTAGGTGGCTGATTCGCAACTGTAGAAATATTTGCCCCTCTTTTCGGAGTTTGTTTAATAGCAGGCCTCCCTAGAGGTTTCTTTTGGGGGACTTCCTTAACAGGTGGTAATTCCTGAGTTAATTGCTTAGTAGAAGTACTTTGTGGTTCAGATTTAGGCGTAACCAAATTTCTTTGTATTCCTTTTCCTCTTGTGTAAACGTTTCGGATGGTTTTAACGCTTTCTTGGTCTTCGTCGTTATCAGATTTTTTACGTTTTTTAATTACAGGTTCAGGATCTGGTTCTGGTTCCTGTTCTTCCTCTTCCTCTTCTTCTAACTCTTCTTTATCCTGTTCACCACCAGAACACTCTTTCTCTTCGTTTTTGTCATCTTCCATAGATTCATCTTCCTCTTTAAGTTCTTCGTTACCACTACCTTCATCCTCATCATCTGATGCCTTAAAATCTTTTAGACCATTTACGACCTTAAAGGAATTTCCATTATTTCCATCAGATTTTAACTTTAGTTTGATACCACCAAGCTTGCCCAATTTCTGCAACACATTATCATCGGCCTGGAACTCTAAATCTGGTTCCTTTTTTATTGGTGTAGAATTTTTTTTGATGGTAAAACCTAAACCACTTAGTTTGCTCAATGCTGAATCAGAAGAATTTGATTTACAATCGACGTCACTTTTTTTCTTTATAGAAATGCCAGTTTTTTTCAGAATTTGGGATATATCCATCTTTTGCGGCATTTTTTGCATTTTCTGCTTTGCAGTTTGTGGAATATCCTCATCTTCGGACCAAATTTCATCTCCCGAAGGAGCCGTGTCTTCCTCGTCTGAAGGCAGTTTGTCAAGTACCACTGACGGCAGTGACACGTGCTGTATCAAATGGATTTCAAACTTTTCCCAATCGTTAAATTTTTTAACACAAGTAACACACTTGTATTCTTCGCTGGGATTTTTGACAAGTGCCCCAACAGATTGCAGTTTTTTCAATATATCTGCAACATCACTAGGTTGTTTTATTGTTTCCTGCTTCACTCTAGGTTCACTAATTTTCTCTATTTCATCTTCTTCCTCAGAATAATGTTCAAACTCCCTATCCCCGTCTTCTTCTTGTTTATATGTTCTCTCATCCGGGTCTACCAGATCATGATCCTCGTCATCTGGAACAGAGAAAAATATTAAATTATTGATCAAACTTATACCTGGCCCATTTGTAAGTGTTCATATTTAATAAATCTTTATTTTCATACACCTTCAAATATGTATGTATTTGTAATAAGAAAATGAAATTGTATTAAATGAACTTATAAGAGAATAGCCAAGCAACTGTGTAAAGTTCACATATTCTGACTCTTCAAATATTCGTTTGTACAGAGGTGTGCTACTTAGTGTACAAAAAAAATCAATTTTATGTATAAAAATGTAATTGGAATGTGATCAATAAACCTGAACTTGATAAAATACTATTTACTCCACCAAACCATGAGTATAAATTTTACTGTCTCAATACATATAAACATTATATTCAATTATGTATTGAATTCACATTCATATAAATGTAATTAATGAACGACAACAACAGTACCTCAATAGGTATTGAACACAATAACTTATCTTCTCTATATTTCAATGATTTGAACAATTCATTATTTGATACACATTATAATAAAATTCATTTTTAATGCATGCAAATCTACTATTGAAGAATCAGATACAGATTGATATTAGTTTAGAATTTGTATGTAGTACAATACATTAAATGGAAAGTTTTATACTAAAAAGTAAAAGAAAAAAGATAAATATTATATAAAGGCACAATGTACGAATGACTACCATAAATGCAACAAAATGCCCACAAAAATGCACGTGTTTAACAGAAAAATATGACATTAAAAAAAATACCTCTGGTAATGAAATGCAAAGTTCCAGTAGGATTATCATAGCTGTGAGTTACTGTTCCAAACTTTTATGATCCATGTTTAACTTTTATGTCCCAAAATGTTTCAGAATCTATAGCTAAAGTTAGTTATTAACATCAATCATAGTTACCTACCTATAATCAAGGTAGGTATACATAATTATACTTTTTCCTATCTGTTTATCGATGTTTGTACAAAATAAAAAAAAATTGTAACATCTTTTATAATTAGGACAAATAAATGCGTTCAAAAACAAGCCAAATAATACATATTTGTTTATTTACTGTTAATTGAATAATTATCAGCTATAAATGCAAACAGCAGATCAGGTAGGTTATCGTTATTTATAATTATAGAATAACATTAAGAGTATATAAAAAGCATCTGTTTGTAAACTATACTGATAATCACATATCAATGGCTGGTGTTAATAACTGATGGAAATTATAAACTTTAATAACAAATCAAACTAGCGGCATGGTTTTATATATTGATATTTAGTTGCATACAAAATGATTTAAAAGACCAAATAAAAATAACAAAATAAAACGAACCTGATGCATCATTTGCAGTAGAGGATGGGTATTCGAGCTCAATCTTAGTTCCCATGATAAACCTGCAAACAGAGCCTTCTTTTAAATTTTGGACTAGGCTTTAGCTCCAACAAACCAATTGCCTGTATATAAGCATAATGTGTGAAATGACATGTAGTTAGAGTGAATTTGCTTATAAATATAATTCCACCCCAAATAAAAAGTTAAATAATGTGTCTCTGCCACTACAGAGACATGGGATATGTAATATTTTAAAAATTCCCGACTTATTTTGTTATATGTCCAGATTTAAAAAGACCTAAATAAAATGTTAGTGATATTAAATAATAACATTATTACATGCACAATGTAACACAATTAGATGCTTGAACACTGTTCCTAAACCCTTCATTGAAACAGGAGTCGCTTACTTGTAGGCAACTCCTGTGTATTTTAAAAGATCTTTGTTTGATTGTTTCTTTTCATCAACAAAAGCCAATGTTGGCTATGTGACAACAAAGCAAGACCATCAGAAACTTGAGAACTTTCCAGAATAAAAGGTAAAAATAAGTGTATTCCTCATCAGAGTAAAGTAATTCCCAAATATTTGATTCAATCTTTCCCAATGCCACTAGAATTGGAGAGTACTGCCTTTTAAAGATTTCTGACAAACTCCACACTTCTTGGTACAAGCTTGACCAGTACT
Organism: Croniades pieria auraria; assembly: GCA_018248815.1. Classification (NCBI taxonomy): domain Eukaryota; kingdom Metazoa; phylum Arthropoda; class Insecta; order Lepidoptera; family Hesperiidae; genus Croniades; species Croniades pieria. The sequence continues at coordinate 1,022 of DWJK01006270.1, read as the reverse complement.
ATGGGAATTTTCTAGTTTAGAATTTCAGTAGTGACTGGGAGTCTGGATCAGTGCTCGGTGTATGGCAATAGGCTCACCACCCATTCTATGAGACGTAAACGCAACGGGTGAAATGTGGAAGTGTACTACAACTCCTCTGCCTACTCCTTCGGGAATAACAGGCGTGATTTTATGTTCTAATTCTAGTCTTCATGTCAGATTTTATAGCAGTATTAAACTATCTCATTAAAACCAGCATTCCACAGTAATCAGCGTTGGTGTTGATATCTCACAATTACTCTTGTCCTAGAACTTTAAATTCTTTTATGAAACTTTCTTCCATACATGGCTAATTTATTACCAATCTGCTCCAAAGCACATCAAATAACAAGTTCTTGCCCTTCACTTTTATGAATTCTTGTTAAGATTAGAGCCAGCGACTCTAAGCATAAAATTATCTTAATAACGTGTGTGCATAGGTTCTAAATCTTTTGTAAAATAATAAAACTGCACTGGTCAAGTTGTTCTAATATAATGTGCAGCTTGAACGTTTACTACATGACCATTGCATGTAGTAGTCTTTAAACAGTAAATATTTATTTAAATGTAGCTTTTACCAGCACGCTGAGCACTTTGCTTCTCTGCTGAGATAACACAATATACCAACATCATTTGAGGAACTTTAACCTTTCTTAAAGTTGATCCTTGAATTTATCATATTCTTTTGCTAATGGCCTGCTGGTAAATTAGATTACAGTGGGCTCTTTACTCCTGTAAAGAATGTAACATCATTCCTGTAAGCTCTGACAGACATAAGTAGAGGAGCATATTACACTCACATATTTCACCAGTTACATTTAAGTCTCATGGAATAGGTGGTGAGCCTATTGTCATATCCCGGCCACACATCCAGACTCTGAGTCACCACTAGAAATTCTAAATTAGAAAAATCCAATAGTATCCAACTGTAATGTGTTAGCAGGCTCTACGTAGTATTGAAAGGCGTGTCGATGGTTTGACGTCTTTATTATAACTGCTCAATA
>DWJK01006269.1:0-10595 GCA_018248815.1 Croniades pieria auraria | reverse complement strand
GCCTCTCCAATGGCACGCCACTGAGCTCGATCTTCTGCTCTTCGCATCCAACCACTGCCAGCCACTTTGCGTATATCAAATGATTGGTAATTACTGATGATTATTCGACTACGACCAAAAAAGCATTGTCTGTTTTTTTAAAAGTAGCGCAAAATTTCAATACTGATCAAAATATACTTTAGACTCTCAGCTCAATATGAAACATTCCAACTCTAAATAAATTAATTCGCAATTAACATTTCAAATTAATTTCAATCGGAATAATTGTGTATTTTTTCTTATGTACAATCACATATGCGTATAATATATATATTGTATGAATTGCAGGTAATATATTAAAAAGATACTTGCGTAAAATAAATATAATAAACTGTTATAATTGTAAAGAAAATCTGCATAATTTTCTCTAAGACGTGTGAAGTTTGCCAGCTGGCACTTAACCATGGAAGACTGATTTTAACACTTTCCATTCTGAGATGAGAGCCGTGAAGAGTTTAATATTCGAGTTGAACACACGTAAACATCGTAAAATGAGTGAAAAAGATTCTCACGTGCGTCGCATGTCAGGAATCCAAATCACGACCACATGTCCGATCATTATTCATCCCTTTTCTGAAACGCGGAAAAAATACACGCGCAGCCACGCTCCAATACACTAAATAACCCCTAAATTTCCATTTGGTATCGAAATGACACTTTTTCAGAAAAAAATCATAACCCCTTCTTAGACATGTGCGTCGAAAAACGTCGTTTTTTTGTGTTCTGTAACGGGTTCAGTAACCAGATAGGTATTATAAATACAGTTATTTTAGAGTTTTTTTTCTGTCGGTTCAGTGGTTTTGTAGTTGCTGCGAGTGAGGTTATAATTAAGAGCCACATGTCAGTGAGTGCTGTAGGGGTGGGCATGGGCCAGATCTATCGATATCGACATTGTTTTCTTATTATTTTATGTGAATGACATCTCATACTGCATCTTTAATTTCCGTGTTGTTATTAATATATCATTATGGTAAAATAAGATGATTAAAAAATGTAATTATTCTTAGCGTAAATGAGATATTGTACATTAATTAAATGATTATTTGATGCAAACGTGTCACTCAAAAGTACCCTATTCGATGATAATAGAATGTATGACGTTCTATAAGAATATTGTTTGTCCTTTTGAATAAACAAAACTAAATAGATCCGGAGTGGGATATTACAACCAGTATTTATGTAACGTACTCCTTTATAATGTGTAAAAATTCCTCAGGAGAAGCCTATGCACAGCAGTGGACTTTAACAGCTACATTTTGAAAATTATGTTCGTAGAGACGTGTTCACGATTTCCGTTTATATTGTTCAGCCTCATTACGCCTATCCTTGAAAAATAGTAGCACTATGTGCGTTACATATTATAAAAATTTGTACAGAATGAGATCTTCAAAGCAAGTTAAAGTGTTATTCAAGTACTTATACTGGACAAAATATTTTTGTATGATCAGACCAAAATTTCATTAGATTACTTGGAAATACTCGAAAGCAATACTTATAGAAAATTCGATAATGTTTATCGACAAACCAACCGCACCCCTATTACACTTGCCGCACTGTATAAATCAATCCGCCCCGTATCGACGTCCGTACGACTATAATGAAAAAAATGTTTTCTTAATAAAGATTTTTTATTTAATAAGTGATTTACCCGTTATACGTTCACTTCATGTTTACGCGCGAACATTTGGTGCATTAGCTTGCTGTCTGATTGAGTTTTAATATAAATAAAGTCAGACCAATCGCGCTAACGGAATAGGTACGTGATGCTACTTTGATATTTTCGTTTTACACTTTGTCGAAAACTGATATTGAGTAAAATGGTGATTGAATTTCAAAGAACCTACTCGTACATATAATGCAGAAACTAGTGGTAACGGGCAAAGCGGCAGGAATGAGAAACCGAAGTCAACGAAATCTCAATAGAACAGATTCTTGTGACATAAATATCGCTTGTTCTGCCATGTACACCTCGTCTTATTTTACTTATACCTGTCTGCTCCTAGAATTATTGTTTTCTTGCTATGATTTATAGTGTAGGTGTGGACATATTGCACAAAATTCGAATATATCGCTTATTAACAGTTCGGTAATATTACGGTTTTAAACATATTCTTTAATTAGCACATAAGAGCATAGTGCTAATATTGTTTGAGTTGGTTCCGGTTTATTTTTAAATGATTATATCAAAACCAAAAGAATACTTACCTGACGATACTGCGTCAGGTTATCCAATTTAAATATTTCCGGACGCAGTGCTCAAATTCAACATTTAATTTTCCTTTCTCAGTGTTTACTTCATTGCAAAGTTAGTTAAAAATGTATTACAAAACACGACAAAATAAACAAAATTTTCAATACTTTCTAACCAGAAACCTTCTATAATAGACAACCCGTGAATACCAACAAAAAAATAATAAAACGCGACAGATTCAAATAAAAAGATCAGATGTTGGAATTTGAAAACTTCTCGTTTATATATAAAAAGTAAATAAAAAAGCAAACCTCGTCATATTATAATCGGTTAAGTATAAAACATAATCGAATGATTCATCCGCTGCCGTCGCACTTGCCGCGCACGCATTGCTTCCTAACAAATGGATGCAGCCGAAGATAATAAAACAATGCAGTAATGATTGGATTATATCCGTCGGATAACGGGTTTTATTTAATTTTACTTAGCTCCTTATTTGTTCGCTTTTCTAATAGAGTTCTAGGGTGTGTCATTAGATTTTAGGCCATGATCATTATATTCATCATTACTATCAGCACCGTCATCGGCCCTTTTAAAGTACCTGTCCTTTGCAGTACTTAGGTCACTTCTCAGAATGCCAGCCAAGCTCAGCCAAGTGAGAATGGACAGTCCTCGCACACATTAACGGATATTATGACAAACAGTAACACTGAAAGAAAAAAAGAAAGAAGGTTATGCTGGACAAATTATGTTAAATAGTCAATGAAATTCCGAGAAATGTTTCTTGACTTAACTTTCCTGAGATCATACAAATGTGTCGCTACCTTGAGAACTAAATTGGAACGTTTAACGATATTGTATATTTTTACCTACAACTTCCAATTGGAAACATAAAAATGACAGTTTCGTCGTTTTTGGGGACGATTACTACATATATGTATAATTGATCATTAAAATATATTAATAGCCCTGAATCACCAGAAAACCATAAAGGGCATGTGCATATATCCTGTTCGTAGCTGGACCCAAACGATGATGGGAAATTTGGAATTCAGTAATACGTTAAATATCGACGAAATGAAAGAAAAAACATGGTAATTGTAATGATTTGGTTTAATACGACACTAATTAAGTATAATTTACAACGATCGCAAACGTCAGGGCGCCGGCGGCTGCGGGAGGCGGTCGCCTGGACCTCTCTGACTACGGCGCGTTAAGCGTCAAAAAGAACACGAAGGCTTTGCCGGCGTACGTCGAAAATATAAGCAGCAATGGATCTTGTACGAAACAGAAAATGTATGAAACATTGTGATGTGTCTGGGACAAAATGCAACAAAATCCCCAGCAAAGCCTTCACATTGGCATAATAAATGTAACAACATTCATGTAAAACGTAATATAAGAATCAATTCCATAAATTTCATAGATGCACATACATTTGGAAACAAACAATATTGTACTCGGCGTAGAAAACATTGGTACATTGGAATTATGGCTTGAAACGAGACTTCGTTCGGTATTACACAGTTTATCACAAATGCAAACATGTAAATATATAAAAAAATAATCCACGACGTAGGCGTTAAAACCAAAACGTACCTTAAAAATATACATTTCAATACTAATTCTGAAATTTTGCACGAAATATGTCTAACGGAAGCATCGGAATATATTTTGAAAGTTTTGAATATTTTGGAGACGGAAACAAAATGACTGACAATATCGTCAAAATATTTCTGATATTTCTATACGTACAAATGATGAACCATTTACAATCAGACGGCTCCTTTGATTGTTTCAGTTGCCACAAATGTTAACTAAACACGTATGTATTCAATATAAAAGTGTAGATTACAGATAAAAAGTCGCAATAAAATCGGCTAACGACAAAACCGTTACGCAAAAATTCAAAATATTACCGTTAGCGCTTCCGACAGACGATGTAACAAAATGGACAAAAAATAAAAGTAATCACGCCATTAAACTGATTAAAATATAAGATCTTAAATAAAATAAAGCTTTAAGTATAAATCCAGCAACATTGTCGCGTTCAATAGTACCATCTTATAAGGTAGAAACGAATATAACGGACCCGACGAAGTGTGACAGACAACATGCAATGTACTGCTAATATATTTTAAATGCAATTTTGAATATACACACGATGGATAATTGATCGTTAATACAGCCCTACGAACATTATTCACTATCAATACAATAATTGTGATATGATTATTTTCCACCCTTTTACCTACCCTCCGTTCAGCAACTGTAAATGCGAAGACCACGAGAAATGCGATTTACAAAAAGACGATATTGTCCACGACTACAAACATCCACATTCGTATATTATTATTGGATTTTTATTTTTCACTAAATACCTAAAATTCTCTACAACATGAACGATTCAATACATATATGCATAATTATATAGCGTCACAGAACGTTTATATACGAGACTAATTAATTATTAGGTGCTTTTGTTTCGCTAATCTCTTAAACAATTTACACCTCACGATAATCACGATAAATATTTACATCTTACGACCTTATATGAACATAATAAAAATATTCATCGGAATTGGTAAAACAAGACTGTTATGTACCAAATATGGCACTGGATGTAATAAAATATAAAATGTCCATAATACAAAACACAGTAATAATAATTATTGCATAGCTAAATACACATATTTGGATCATCGTTTGTAAAAAATCAATTCCGTGGCGAAACAATTCTCTAAGCTCCGAAAACTGCAAACTAAAAACATGCCGCTGAGATCCATTGAACTTTTAGTCCCTGTCGATGTCGTGAACAAACTAGATAAGAAAAAAAATTTGTAACACTGGAAAATTGATGACTTGCAAAAAATTCCAAATTTTTTAAATTAAACCCACTGTATCAATGGTCATTGATAACATGTAGAAGTCAAACGCTTACAAATGAAAGGACAAGAAAAGACATTCAAGTATTCATTTCAAGAACCTTTGAAGTAAACTCAGGCTACAGACAATTTCCTTGTTATTTGGACTTGGTTTGTGTGTTACGGGTTTTTTATTTGTCCCATCTTTATTGCCACAGTTGAATATTTCATTTATACTGTCAACTCCTTTTTCTTGTCTATGGACATCCTATGGAACCAATGAGCATTAAATTTTATAATGTCACCACTGATTTGGATTCTGGCAATGATTTACGAACATCAACAGGGAGTACCACATCCGAATCGTTACTGGCACCAACAAAAACGCTTAGCGTGTTACAAGTACGATATTCATAGACAAATACAACTATTTATTGTTCTTATTTGTTTACAAGTAATGATTAAATATTTTTTTAAATATTGATATGGACCTTTTAAGGTTACGACTGTCACGATACATTCTCAACTAACCACCCTAACACTTAATCATTAATAATAATAGTAATAATAACCAACAATTCGAAATATTATTTAACTACTAACTTACCAACCGAATATAGCGATCGACTTACACGTTAAAAGAAATAAGTCATATAAACTATAATACTTCAAAAGTAATCCCGTTAAAACCGGGGCAAATCGGACAAACGAAAAAAAACAAGACAGACAATAAAACATAAAATAGAAATAAAAATTAAATTTGGTTACTCCTAGAAGGTTCTCGAACGTCCATGGTCTAAATATAAAAGTCCAACCGTGAACACATCTGAAAACGGCGTTTCCACTAATAACTTGAAATAGAACTACACCCGTAGATATAAATCGTATTACATACTCCGATATCGCTAACACTACACATACGCAAAATTCGTCATACATACACACGCGAATGCGCCCCGTAGTACTATAAATTCAGTTCTAAGTCCTATTTTAGATTGTTTCATGATTCTACAATCACTTTTATTCACTGAAAAACTTATCACGGAGAATCTCTCCACACTTCCTTTTCTGTCTTTCTCATCCTTGACAATAAATTGTCACGTTTACTCAAAATTATATTTTTTGTTTCCCGAAATCGTATCCATGACTTGTTTCAATTAAAATACCTACATTAAGCTAAGTCAAAATGGTTAAAACACCATAACTCTCTTTTCCCAGCCCATAACAATCATTATCAACAAAACGTGTCTATCTTGTACTAAACTTGTTATCTCTTTCGTGATCCTTATATTTATTAGCTGTTATCTTCTTGAGATCTAGTTGTGTAATATTTGATGTTTCAAATTCCATAGATGTTGGTGTTGTATTAGCTATCTTTATCTCCTCAAACTCAATCTTTGTGTCTCCGAGCATTACTTATCAGATCTCTGTTCGTTGAGCGACAAGTTCTCGGCCTCGTCTTTGATGTGCGAGATAGAGGGGCGATATCTGTCGTCGTTACGAGGGTAGTCGTCGTAGGGGCTAGTCTCGCTGGAGCGATTGCTCGACGATTCCTTGTTGCTAGCATAATCAGCCCCTGGGCGATAAATGTTGATCATGAATAGGATCTAATTACTCATGCAGAATTAATCGTTAAATTTAATCAGTATTTTATGTTGTATTCAAATTTGAGGGTAATACAGAGAATTTAAAGTTCTAATTAACCATATAAGTAATAAAATGTATCTTTTGACTTTGTTATCGGGCAAGACATCGATATCCAATATCTTTGGAAACTAATATAATTAATAAAAATCTTAAAAATAAATAAAATATCAACTGAGAAAGCTGGATTTTGGAAATAAATTGACTTTAAGAGATTTTTTTAAACCAGTCTTGGATTAAGATACACAGATAAAACTAGGAGGTACCAGCGAGGAATTAGATAAAAAGGTTTTAAAAAAGACAACCACATTTTTACCTTTGTTAGAATAGTCGGAGGCCTGCATCTCGTTCTTGAGAGCATAGATATTGGGCTTGATATCTTGAGTCTCATTGGCGCTCAGATCTTCAGCTTTTACGTCGTGGGACGAACTGCTGCTACCGTAGCCGTTCATCATAGGAGGCCGGCTGGGGAGGAAATTAAGAAACATTGAAGAATTTTATTTAATGTATCAGTCTACAGACATTTACATAACCAAATAATTTATAATACATTGTTGTATTCCAGATTGTACCAAATTGCAAACGAATGTATGAGGAATGAGACGTCCCGGTCGCACTATGAGAAAGAGCAAGGTATCTCTAGTTAAAAAAAGACAACTTCAGATCTATTTGTGATAGAATACAGTCATGTATGGGTTGCAATATCCACGGATACAACAGCGTACTTGTTGCTGTGATAACTTCTACAGCAGCTATAATAAAAATATATTTATGTTGAATTGGCAGTAAGAAAATTTATGCAATGCCGTTCAATATGACAGATGAAAAAGAATATGAAAATTGATAAATGATATGGGATTTCATAAATGATATGATGATTGGTTAACAATATAACAATTATGTAATAATTCAATATACATATTATGATTCACAATTGATTAATCTTTAAAAATGAAAGGGGAAAAAAATAATGAATGAAAAAAGTTTAAACACATATACTTGTACATAGAATTTAAAAAAAATTCAGTCACCTGTAATCATCGTGAGACGACGGGTAGTCCTCGGTTTGCATCATGTGATCGTCCCCGGATATGTACGATAAATTGCAATCTTCCATCATGCCCTGAAAATTTAAATTGTACTTCGGAATTCATTACTACAGGACAATTTTTCCTTATTGCAAATCAAAAACAAAATAACTAAAACAATAGAAAATTGTATGAAGAGAGTTACGAACGTTGGTAAGTAAGAATAGATAATATTTGGTACTCGGCTCTCTCTGGCTAGTCCATAGGGTATTTGGCGTGATGCTATAATAACAATCGATATGCAGGATAAGTACCTGAAGGTTGCGCTTAAGGGCCTCGCTGTAACCGTGAGGACTAGTCATCATTGGAGGACTCTGAGCTCCCATGAACCTGTAGCGACAAATCTTAATTAAAGCAATGCTATATTTAAATATATAATATTAAAACAGATCGTAAATATAAAGTTTTGTTCAAAAGCAAAGAAAGAAATATTTGATGGAATTTTAAAACTGACTGCTAAGTGAATCTCGAAATTTACTTTTATTATTTTATCATTTAAATCCGAATAATTAAATATAAACGATTTAATACAAAAGTCATACCCTGGCTTAAATCAGACCTCTCTCGGTTAATGGTGGGAACCATTAACAAAATAAATATATTTCGTTTGTGTCATATTGTACAAGTGTCATATTTGTGAAGTGTTAAATTTTGCAATGAAATAGTCCAATTCATATTGTTCTAGTAACTCGTGTGAGTGTGTGTGCGTGTGGGATAAGTGAAAAGATAATAAATAAGAATAAAATATTACAAAAAGTGTATAAACGGAAAAATAATAAAAGGCAAGCTTATAGAGAAAAATCGAGAAAAAACGACAAAAAACACCCATGCGACAAAGATGCACATGCAAAAGCGTCGAAGCCAAACACTTACCTCGTTCCTTAAGAAAGGGATAACAAACATGCAGATGACAAAGAAGGGAACAGTAAACGAGTTAAAGATCTCTTCAATCTTACTTGGGTATCCAACGACGATCCTTCTATACAATAATACAATCCGTAATGCAATATACATGCATGTAGTTCATCGAAATAAATACGACCATAGACAAATCGATATAGAACACGCTTATCGTCGAATACAAATGAAAAATGTTCCAGTGTTACATCAGCAACGGATTACGATCAAAGCTATATCATTAGACAAGTCACAGTAAATGTTAGGATCTATTGCAAATCAATTAAATATATAGCTTTGCACACTAAGTATCTAGAACGTACTGTCGCTTGTTTAAGCCCCGTGAATGTGACAACTACGTGTGATGGTCAAACTATTGGAGGACGTTAAACAGACGCAGCATCGCTCGCTATAGTATTGTATCTTAATCAGGTCCGTCTAGTTACACTCTAACATGACATGTCGGGTTCGTCTAAGCTTACAAGAGTGATACACTTTACATAATAATGGTCAGAAACATCGATCTAATGTCAACCGAAAATCATCTTTGCGATCATTTCAGGTCCACTCCCAATATTTCACATACAATGTAACGCTCTATTTGGACGCGATCGTCCAACGATTCACGCTATTTTCGATACTGTGTCATTAACTCATACATCCAGTGTTAAAACGCTAAACGAACGCTACCGTTTAAAAAAAATTCAAATGTATTCTCTTTTATGTATCCGTTTGCATTTCTTATTTTCTGTTGAACTTACATTCACCCAAAGTCCTTGATTCAGTGCTGTCAAATAATTCAATTTCATTAACTGCATTAATTCCAATGATTTATCTGTCAAATCGGTCGGAGCGTTCGGTGGGAGCGACTGATTCAAGTGCTTCGGGCGAAGCAGTGGTCGGCCTTAGGATTCGTTGGACGGTCGCGGGGCCGGAGGCTGCGCCCTTACTGTGCGGAGGCGGCGTTGGGGCCGGGCGCCGGCTCGTACTTGCGCGGGCGGCCGCGGCTCAGGTGCCGTCTCTTCACGAACTCCGCGTCGTCCACCATCCAGAACGAACCGAAGTCGTCCTCGTACCGCACGAAACATTTGTGCAGAGACAGGTTCGTCCGGATCGCATTCTATAATTCATTACCGTTTAGAACATATCGAAATGTGAACGCACTGTAAAACTCCATTGCATTATTATCTTAGTACGAATCGTGCGCGCCGATCGTCTCGTCGAATTTAATTTTGATAATGGTAACGCCGATAATTCTGTTAGAGCGATTGAAACGCACGCAGATCGTCGTGGAGATGTCTTTGAATGTGACCGACATGCAGGAATGGCCCAAGAAGAGAGACCCCAGAGGACGGGATCGGGTGACAGGAGCGAGGTTAATAGGCAAGCGAGAAAAATGTTATTCACCGTTGCGCCGAAACCCACGAACACACACAACGAAACCTAAATACGAAATTACAAGACCTCACATATTGGTGACGATGGAACTAATTTTAGTGTTTTAAAAGGTAATGCAGCAGATATCAGTTCCGCCGCCACTCACAAATTCAATTCAATACCCACTACACAAATAATTACAAATATAAATCTGAAATGAGATAAAACTGTTTATTTACACAATAAGAGTCAGGTACATATCTAGGTTAGATAGAAAATATTAAGAGAGAGATAATAATTATTGTCCAGTGTTTGTATTGTGTAGTGTGCCCTTGAATTTTAATCTTTTGTATTCTCCGATGTTTCAAATCGCATAACAGCAGTGCGATCATTATTGTATTATGAAATTTTATTTATCATTTCGACCTGCCCGTAGAATAAAGTTCCATAAGAACATGAGACCATCACAGTTTTTCTATATTTTTCAAACTGTTT
>DWJK01006268.1:0-10595 GCA_018248815.1 Croniades pieria auraria | reverse complement strand
AACGCATGCGAGCATGCGCCATAGGCCAGCGCCATCTGCAGTAGATTATGTTAAATAAGAAAGAAACGCCGCCATTTTGACATGACATTTGTTTGGCTTTGTGTTCTGCAACAAAAATTATCATGTAATAACGCGTTAATTGCAAGTTTCGTTCGGATTTCCGTCATATAACTAATTCATCAATGTTTGCAATGAAAAAAATCACACGCACCATTGAGAATTGCTTCCGATTAGCAGCGCATAAATCAATAATGTGCCGTGCCGCTTTTTTATTTTTGCAATAGTTGTGATTTAGTTATTTCAGTGGTTTAAAGCTTAATATTGGATTAATTATTTTCATAGTGTTTTTATTTGTGTTTTTAATAAACAATTGTCTTAAAAAAGTTAGGTACAGTAGTAAAAATCATTGTGGAAAAAAGGCGCGAACTCCTTTGCCGCCGCGGTGAATGCGATCCGAAAATAAATCCGTGTATTATAATAACACAAGAAATAACAGCATTGCGCACGGTGTTTGGTACAGTGTCTGTGATGTCCGCGTTTTTGTTCAAAAATTTTGTTTATACTCAGGAGTGCACATAAGTTCGTACCGAATTACATGTAAGTATTTGTGTAATAAGAAAATCTGATTAAAACCTTTTTTAACTTTTAAGTAATTGATATTGTTATGCATTTTTTTTTGTATTTTTTGCATACCGGCTTCAGACCAGAAAAAATTCGTTGAAAAATTCCATGTAAAGTTCATTCAAATTAGAAAGTTGGCCGCGTCTTGTTTATGTAAGACTCATTCCATTCGATTCAATAGTTTTAGATATCTATTTTACGTATATACCTATAAGATTCAATAGGAATCAGACCTGAACAAACATTTTTTCGTTTGACTGTATACAAAACATTTGTGACCTTGAATGGACCTGCATGTATTCAATTTTTTCGCAAGTCTCGTACTACAATAATTTACCTGAATACCTCTATTATTATCTGTTCCCAACAATCTGATGACTGATTGTTCAAGCCTGAGAAAGAATTACAATATAGGGTTGTCAACTATACTCATAATCACAATACACAATTTTAATATTATTACTACAATGTACATCTTTTACTCAAATTAAAATATAAAGTAATTTAATTTCCTTAACTATACATTTATTTATTTACATTTTATTGTATATCATAGCAGGCATAACAAAGGGAGAATTTAATGCCTGGATGTATTCTCCGCCAGTTAATCCTTGGAAAACATTTAAAACATGAAAAACATAGTCAGGAGCAGAAAAAAAGGCTCATAGTAATAATTAGTTAAATGATAATAAAGATTAGTACTAATAATTACTGCAATAAACAGAATTAATAATTGAAATATTAATTAGGTATAATGATTAAAATATTGATAAGGATGGAAAAATTATAAAAATCACAACAATAATTAAATATTCTTCAAATGTGTGACCTATTATTAGAACAAACTAAGATTTTTAAATAGACAATATATGATGCATCTAATAAATATTAGTGCTAGTGATATGTCTTTGTATTCTATTAAATAAATAAGTATAGTGTTCAAAATTAGTATGATTAAAAAATATTACCATCATCAACTCAGTCTGCTGTTGGCCATAGGTCTTCTCACAGGATGATAACGGACCAGGGCCTACCATAACAAACTAGTCAAGTGCGGGTTGGTGGATACTAACAGACAGGATTTTTACAGTGTTCTATACTCAAATTATAATATATAGCAGTGGAGTACTTTCATAGTGACATTTGAAATACACACACTCGTAAATCTCATCCATAATCTCATTATCTTATTAACATGTGATCATACATAAAAAAACAAAAATAATTACGTCGGCCCTAGTGAGAGATCTGGCAAGAGTATATAATAATAACGAATTAAAATAGAAATAAAAAACTGAACAAGTAAATCACAATCTATAATATTATTTAACACTTGCTCCAACCTTGTTTCCGTTCCTTTGTCATTTGTTTACAATTCAAACAAATTTTTGTCCTCGTTCACCTTTATTGTAATCAGTTGTAATTGTCCATGCTTTGAGTGCTCGGAACTGGTGAGGATACAAATGGTACATATCTGTTTAATTTACGTTATTATGTGGTCGTCTTATTTCAGTGGTTTTTAACTGTTAGCATTTTTTGAGTACCTGAAATAGGCTGAAACCATCATATAAAATTACTACAGCAATTAATTTTCGCCCTTGGCTAGGGATTCCTCAAATCTTTCTAAATATGTAAGTTAATCTGCACTTTTTAGACTGTCACAAAAGTTATGAATTTTCAAAAAAAAAACATTCTATTTCAGGTTAAGTTTCCACCGAAACTTGCAATGCGTTTAAGAAGTAGAAAGAGGGAGCGACCGCTCTCAGCGAAGAAAAGTAAACAGAGGGTATCGAATTTGAAGCCAAAATTAATTGCTAAGCCTCTAATAAAATCTAAACCAGCCTGGGAGAAAATACTTAGACGAGAAGGAGCCAAAAATGTTCTGTCGTCCAATTCGACTTTACTTTGTATTACTCGATCACAAAAGAAATTAAAAACTAGGCCCGTTAGAACCAAATTGATTAAGAGCATGGAGAAGCCAGTGGAATTGATCAAGAAAAAGCTAAAAGATGATGCATGCACTAAGAAGCCCATATTTCAGACTGTTGTGCGTAGCTCAAATAAGGATGCAGTGGCGCCATTGACTGTACTAAAAGCACCTAAAACTCCTCAGAATGATAAAGTTTCTACAACCTCAAAGACAAAGATGAAAGATGTGCGTACAACAAAAAGTGTTCAATTGCGTCATAGTTCTTTGAACCGTGAGCTGAAAAAAACTGAATCTATGCCAGTCGCAATCGGTTCCCCTCGTAAGACACGGCGCTTGGACAAAACTGATAAGGCAGCTTCTCTTAACAGTTCCCCAATCCGCAAGGTTAGACAATTGGGCATTCCTTCTCCCAAGATCAGCAAGATTGCTGTTAGCTCTACAAATGAAAGTCCCAAAAAGAAGATTAAACCGAAAGCACCTATGGTTCCAGAACAATCAAATTGGAATTCAGATGATAATGATGTTACAATGTATGAACCTCATACAACCACTTTTGTAGACTTCCCAACACCAAAAAGTGAGGAGTCAGATTCTGATGGACAAGTTGAATCATCCGAGCTTTGTCTACCTAATGACTGCCTTAATGATTTTATGGCTATTGCTGAATGTGCGAGATTGATGAATGAAGAATTAGCAACAGAAGAGGATATCAATTTTTTGGCTGACAAAGCCGCAAGGGTGATGACCACTGAGAAGGAAGATGACAAATTTCAAAGGAAGAATTCCATTGAGAAAAGGGTCATGAAACGAAGGAAGTCAAGCAATGACCTTGAGATGTTTCAGCCTTCATCAACAACAGATGACCTGGATAACTGCACTGAGTTTCTGAACACTGGAGAGAAATATGTACAGGTAAACTTTAAAAAAAAAATATTTACGTTGTTTAACATATGAAACAACTATCAGTATGTATTATCATCAGTACATTTTAGTAACACAGTATAAAGTAATAATGAGGTTGAACATTTTGCAGTGGGCACACAATTCTAAAGTTCAAACTACCCTTGGCACATTTCGTTTTGCCAGGAACAGAACATAACATTTGATATTACTATGAACTTTTCAGTAATGATTCTGATTTTTGCAACATCCTGCTTAGAAAAGCAGCTGGGAGGGACTTCATGGCATCATGTTTAATTAAGAACTGTTTTTATACAATCCCACCAGTTTCAATGTCAATGGAATATAAGTTAATGGTTATACATAGCAAGTTTATATAGCAATACATTGTAGTGCAGTATAGTTCAAAGTATTATTTTTAGTATCAACATATATGACCAATTAACCACAGACCAACATTAGTTTCTATTAGTATTTTTCTAATTTACAATTTCTAGTAGTGACTCAGAGTCCGGAATTGTGCCCGTGTATGGTAATAGGGAATAAATGGCGCACATTGGGGGAGGTCTATGTCCAGCAGTGGACTGAAATAGGCCGATGATGATGATGATGATGATGATGGTAATAGGCACACCACTTATGCCATGGGACTTAAACATAACTGGTGAAAAGTGGGAGTGTGCTACACTCCTCTGCCTACCCCTTCGGGGATTATAGTTATGATGTTACGTTACCATTATTATTTACCAGTTATCACCCACAACAGAGTGCCTTACATTTGGACACTAGACAAATGGCAAAATTAAATGTCTGACAATTTCTTGTTACTAATTCAGTATGAGGTTAATAGTAAGCATTCTTCTCCCCCAGCCTGACTTTGTAAGCATGTTGGAGCAAGATGGCTATGTTCGTGATTCCGAGTGTGAAATATCCTCGACTTGTGGTGATCGAGGCACAGCTATAGAAAACTTGGAAGCTTTATCTGCTAGGAGTCCTAGTTCAGGCTTCCTGGCTGAGATCAGTCAGAGTCTGGCTGCAGAAGCTGCTGGATGGGTGAATTCATTTCGTCCTTTTATTTTTATTGTATAACTAGAAATTATTTGCATTTGTACTTTTAACTTTAGTATTAATAAATACTACTCACAGTTAAAAGTATACGCCATATCCTAAATTCCAAGATCTGATATGTTCAATATTATTTACTGGGAAACTAGTTCCCTAATGATGTGGTCTGTAGTATTATATTTTGTTCACAGAACCCATCGGACATAGTGGCAGATGACAGCTCTTTAACTTGTCATGATGAACCTGCAGCTGATATTGAAGTGAGTATGTTGCAGGAGTAGCAGACTAGTGTGTAGTGCAGGTAGTCGCGATGTGGTTTCAAACGGCAAGCAATTTGTTAATGATGATGATGGATCACCATAGCATATTTCTACAATTATTTTGGTGCTTCGATCCTCAGTCAAAGGCAAATATGTATTTGTGTATTGATAAGTAATATTACTTCTAGACTGACTCGTTGGTCGAGTGGTTGCAAGCGCGACTGCCGATCGGGAGGTCCTGGATTCAAATCCCGGGTCGGGTACTATTGGATTTTTCCAATTTAGAAGTTCTAGTAATGACGCGAAGTTTGGAACTATGCCCGGTGTATGGCAATAGGCTCACCACCTGTTCCATTGTGGGAGTTAAATGTAACTGGTGAAACGTGGAGGTGTACTACAATCCTCTGCCTACCCCTTCGGGGATTACAGGCGTGATTTACGTTAGTATTACTTCTATATCTGGATGTAAAATTACCAGAAAACCTGTATTATATACATTTCTATCTTTTAAACCTTTCTATACTTTTCTTTACCTGTCTTTCTATTATGTTCTTTCTGGTTCCCGTAATACAGGCTCTGCATACTTTACGATTACCTGCTTGTGACCGAAATGTTCCACAAAGTTATTATTGTTATATAGAATAGTTTGGATATTTAGACCCTGAAATCAGCTTGCACACTTGCGAGGAATGTAATTCCCCTCCCGACATCTTGACTCCAATTAAAAAAAGTAAATTGCTTTCGCCTTCATGGCGAAGTGCCTAGTTGATTTCTGCGAGTTATACATATTTTCTATCTTTTCTTGTTTCCAGGAAGAGGCAGCTGATGTCATAACGTCGTGCAGCAGTCGCGTGGACTGCGAGCAAATCTCCTCTTGGGTGGACGCTTTTGATCCATACTTATTCATCAAACAGGTATGTTGATTTGTATATTCAAAATAATTTTCAATACAATGACTTCGAAGTCGATTCGCTCTCTAAATGTAATCATTTTATAATTTTTATGTACGTATATTTGGTTACTAGTAACTAAGGCGATTCAAATTGGAATGTTAACGAAGGGAGATGGAAGTAAGAAGTAAGTGGGAATGGGTGACGAGGGGGGAAGTGGCAGTAGGTTGAGCAGTACCACCATTTATGTTGTAATGGTTCCGTGCCGGCAGCTGCCCCCGCTGGAGACGGTGGCGACGGGCGCGCTGCGCGCACGCTACCCCGCGCTGCCGCTCAAGACGCGCACCAGCCCCGACTTTAGCCTCGTAAGTTTGTTTTTGTTTCACCTTATGGAAGTGACGAAGTACTGATTGACTAAATATTAACGACTTTGTAATTAGGGTACGATTAAATAAAGTCTAGTGAATGACCCTAGTTTGGGTAAATTTTAATATAAATGCAGTAATTTAAGCAACCATTAAGCAGCTTAACATTGTGCCCAGGTGCTGGATCTGGACGAGACGCTGGTGCACTGCTCCCTGCAGGAGCTCCCAGACGCGAGCTTTCACTTCCCAGTGTTGTTCCAGGACTGTAGATACACTGTAAGTAACATCTCCAAGTAGTCAGGACCTTAAGAGCAGAATTGGATGATATTTGGTCAAATATTTCTATCAAATAATTGTTCTAAAAAAATAACTATAACATTCACAATTTAATTTCTCAAATAGTTCCATTACTTATGTCCAGCAGTGGATCAAGATAGGCTGATAATGATGATGATGATGATGAGAAAGTGTTTATTGACACTCATACATGTAGGTTATCAGCTCACTGGTAGTTACCATAGCACAGATTCTGCCTAGTTTGGGATCAGATACGGATGAACGTATGTGGAGATACTCGTTTATTTATACTATTATTGGTATGATGCCACTCTTGTACACATTCTTATGTAGTTGTCTATGTATGTGTGTGCAGGTGTTCGTGCGCACGCGGCCGCACTTCGCGGAGTTCCTATCGCGCGTGTCGCGGCTGTACGAGGTGATCCTGTTCACGGCCAGCAAGCGCGTGTACGCCGACCGCCTGCTCAACCTGCTTGACCCCGCGCGCCGCTGGATCAAGTACAGGTACATAGCTATGTCCGGCTCGCTCAACTTAGATAGGCACCTGGCTGTAATGACGCAATAGCGACCTACTAATGACATGAAAATGATTTATTTCATTTTATCATATTTGTGGTTGTTTTTAGTATGACAACATCTCACATACGAGTATAACGGTGTCTGGGTTTGTTTACTGTCTATATTTTATTATCTGTACCTTTCAGTTCAAAGAACATTTATCATATACTCCAGAACAAAATACATTTGCAGTTGAGGTGATTGTATTGTACAGCCAAGCAACTACAATATCAACCATTGACTGTTGACCGCGACCGTTGGCGGTATTGTTGCAGATTGTTTCGCGAGCACTGCTTGCTGGTGAACGGCAACTACGTGAAGGATTTGTCGATCCTCGGCCGCGACTTGCGCAAGACCGTCATAGTGGACAACAGCCCTCAGGTAATGTACTGTTACTTTCAACAATATTGGTTAGATAATATGTAAAGTCACTAATCACTATAGGTTAAGTAACACACACACAGGCAAACACACACACACGTTTTAGCGATGGCCTTTATCTGTACCTAAACAGGGAAATGTAAATCTGTTATACCCATTAAGAATAAGCATGAATGTATTTTTGTACTAAAAAATTAAGCAGTGGTTTCTGTAAATAAATAAGTTAGTTTAGCTTAGGTTAAAATAGATTAGCTTAGGTTAGTTTATGTAAGGATAGGTTAGGGTAGCCAAATTGAGCCAAATTACCAATATCGCTATTACTACTTTAATATTCTATCATACGAAAGCTTACAGCTTAGGACCCCAGAACCTCAGAATGAGTGACTGAAATCTAAACTACTCTAGTTTTCTATGTATATAGAGAGTTTTGTCATTCCCAGGCCTTTGGCTATCAGCTGGAGAATGGAATACCCATAGACAGCTGGTTCGTGGACCGCAGTGATAATGAGCTGCTTAAACTGCTGCCATTCCTGGAACACCTGGCTACTGTGAGTGTTATTGTTATCTATTTCTCTTTCTTCTGCACTTTTATTTTTCATTTGACCAGCCAGATGGTTCAGTAGTTGATGAACCTGATTGCTGAGGGAGAAGTCTTGGATTTGATTTCTGTCCATGACAAATATTTGTGTGATAAGCACAACTATTTGCTCTGTATTTGGGGTTGTAAAAAAGATCTGTATAATTATATATTTGTATGTATATATGTACTTTTTTGGCCATTTCCATAATATAAATTCTCTTGGAGTCTACTTTGGGATCACAGCTGTGTGAAGATGTCCCAAGATATTATTATAATTATTCCATTGCAGAAAGACGACGTCCGACCATACATCAGAGACAAGTACAAGTTGTTCAGCTACCTGCCGCCCGACTAAGCACAGCCTGACGATATAACATAACAGTACCTATTGTTGTTATGTATACATTATGTTTCCCATATTTATATTGAATCCTTTCATATTTATTTGTGGCTCATTTTTGTAGTGATTACTTTTGATGTACATTTGAGAGGAATTATCCTAATTGGAATTTACATGACATGATCAGCATGTGTCATGATTCCATTTGGATGTACACCCAAAGTGATACAATATAAACGCGTCTTTATGTCCACTTGAATGTTTGTCATATCGTCCTGGTATTTTGAAAGGCAGCTAAAACTATGTTCATTGTGTCTACAGTCACAGTGAAAAGTGTTTAAGTTATTATACTGTCTTTATGTACAGTCACAATGAAAAACGGTTTACGTGTTGTGTTCTGTTACTTGTGCTTTGTATAAATTGTATACTCAATTTGAAAATTCTTAAATTATTTTAATATAATATAACTCCTGACTTTTTAAATTTATGCCATTATTTACGTGTTTTTGGTGAGAATACTTAAGACTTACTGAAATCAAGACATTGTTTGTTTATCACGATAATCAGTAGAATCATAAGGAATAAGACTACAGTAGAAAAGTGCAGATTAAATATGCAAGATAGAATTTAAATTTACCTACCTTTATTGTAATTGTCTGTCTGTCTGTAGTTTTTATTATTTATTGTGAATAAAACAGAACTTTGGTTGTTCATTCCTTGACATATACACATAGCATTGGTATGGAAAATGACAGAATTATACAGGATAAGATTCATGTTTTCTTCTTAGTTAACTGTTGCCGTTGTCTGTCATTAATTACAAGAACAGTGGTGTCAAAGTGTTTAGGATTTAATGTATCCATTAAAGCATTTTTTTTCTTATGGTATATTATACATTTTGTATACATAGATATACAGTGTGTGAGGGACATTCAAGTCGACGAAGAATTATTGCTTTGGTGTTGAAATTACAGATATTTTAAAGTTTACAATTGAAAATCGTATAATTATAATTAAAGCGAAATTCTAAATTATTATGTATAAATATCACTGTGTATATTATACATTGATTTGTCTAATATTCGGCGGAATTAGATTAAATATATATTTTATAGCAATATTTTCCAGTTGCAGTAGGCTGTATAATACGATTTTTAATCATTTCAAAACCCTAGTATTTGAATTGTACAGTTTGGTGTTGAGAAATTTCGATTCAAACCATTAACAACTTAGAATTTTGGCGGGAAAATACTCAAAATTGGTTTAAAAGCACATTTTAGAGGTACATATATAAAATGTTTTTTTCTGATTTGAATAGTGATTTCATGATACCCTGTATAATTAAAAGTGACTTTAAAAATCTGTAACTACTGTAACTTTAAGAATTATTCATTTTAATAATAATAATAATGGTATATATTCATAATCCAGCATATTAAGGAATGTTATTGAATGGAAGGATGGATAAAAAGATTTTTCGTTTATTCATCTTTTGAATTTTTTTTTATATTCAAAGCTGTTTATTTTATCTGTAATTGATGTTTGGTTTTCTTTTTGTTTTCAAATTAGGTTTATACGTTCTAACTAATGAAGATACAGTCGTTAGCATAAGTGTTTATCATCGTCCCTTTTATTAATCTATTCCTATACACTGGTCTCCCTTCAAAATGAGAAGAGTTAAGGCCACAGTCTGCCATGCTGGCTAAGTTATTACGATTTGCACACTTTTAAGAACATTACGGAGAACTTTAAAGTGTTCATGTTTCCTTGTGATATTTTTCTTCCCAAGTGAAGCAGGAAATATTTATCTTGTGATTCTCAAATTCTTAAAAAGAGAATGCCAGTCTTTGAAACCAGGGTTACCTTAAAAATAATTTACTCACCACAAAAATTAGTTTTGATTGCTTAATACGAATGTATTTATGTAGAGAAAGAAAACATCGGTGTGAAAACTTTTTCTAGCGACTGTACTTTTATAGTCAAACACTTGAACACATTTAATTCACCAGCAGGAATACATTTGTATTGGTTCAGAACAATTTTTTTGTTTTTATACAATTATGTCGTTAAACTAATTCTATACTGTCGGAATTAGTTTTTTATTTATGAATAAATTGAAAGTTTAAACTTTACTTAAATACTTTACCATCCAATTAAAGCTTGAATCACTCTTAAACAGACGATATCCTGTAGTATTACTTAAGATACATTTAAAACGTTCTACGTAAAGACCTATTGTTAAATGTCAACTACTGTGAGCAAGTATAACCCGAGCGCGATAACCGTCCATGATTGGATTTAGACCTCTCCTAATCAGTGCTACTCCTTCCGGTACTGGGCTTTTTGGGTCCAGCTGTCGTCTTCAGGTCGTGGACCACTTGATAGTGGGGTGACCGATGGTCCTGTTG
>DWJK01006267.1:0-10596 GCA_018248815.1 Croniades pieria auraria | reverse complement strand
GCCTGAAAATACGGATAAAACGACCTTTTTTTAAAAGTGAAACCTAACTAGACCGATTTACCGCGCCCGATACCCCATGCGTACTAAATTATATGAAAATAGTTGGAGCCGTTACCTATAGATAGCGTAATTTACACCGACTACCCTTTTCATCTTATTATGTACTCTTGGTCTCGCAACGTGCTATACAACTTATTAAATTGGCAATACTATAAATTCTAAAAAATATAAATTGAATTTAATGTAAGGGAACGAAATCATAAACAGAAAATTTATAACGAAACGTAGAAAATGAGCTGCAAGAAAAAATGTTTTAACACTAGGATTCTGATCACCCTCCATAGCATTTCGGTTTGTTTTAACTATGTCTAATCCCATTAGTTTGAACCAGAGTTTGTTAATAAATAGAATTCAACGGCAAGCCCTACCTGTTCTGCTTTGATCTCAAAGCAATTATGCCAATAATCTATCCGCTTATAACATTAAGATTGATCTATAGATCAATTGATTTATTGATCTGATTGATTCTGCACTGTTTGATCTATAGATCAATCAGAGCATTGAACTATATCTGATCGCCATAGCGAACATTGTGTACTTTTTGTAAACATTGTAACGAAATCCAGGCACACAAAATCGTGTAACGTCTAGTGTAAAATAGTCCAAATAGTGGATATAGAATAGCAAGGCGCTAAAAGACAAATTACATATGGGCGGAAATGTGTATGAGGCGCCGCGCCATTTTTCAATAAAAATTAATGATAAGATAATTCTAAGCAACAATTTTTTTTTAATTATCTTTATGATAAGGAGTGTGTAATTGCTTCGCTTATCATAAAGGTCGTGTAGAAGGAAACTATAATATATATATTAATATATTGTGCTATAATATATGTTATATCGAGCTGCCACAAACAAAGCTTTGCTATATGTTAAAATATATCATGACATTCCATGCTATAATATGTTCTGTAGCCCCGTCTATGACAGCTCTGGGTGACAGTAAGAAATAGGTTTATCACATGATTTTAATGTTTTCAAAAATTGTTTCGTCTAGCCAGTACATCCATCTAAATATTAATATTAACAGTAATTCATATAGTTAATATAATATGAATAGTAATTCATAATAAAAGCAGGCAAGAGAAAGGTCGGAAATTATTGATATAAAAAATATTTTTATTACTCTTGTATTATTAATTTAATAAATTAGGATTGATATATTTGTAGGTACATTTGGATGTTTCTTAAAATATTTTTAAGTTATTTATTGCGGGATAATAATCTGCAAAGAGCTGCAGGCGGGTGCTGGATGCGGTAAGCCGAGGACAGGGAGCAATGGCGTTCATTGGGAGGCCTGTGTCCAGCAGTAAACTGTGATAGGCTGATGATGAAAATTTGTCTATTAGTGGTAGACCTCATGATTTACATTTATCTTACGTTTTCTTTCTATATGTATGATATATGTACCTGGTGAGTGTATCTCACTTGAGCAAATATGACGTTTGCTATTGAAATGTTAGACGGCGTATCAGTCGGCAATGTTTTCACCTGCAGCACGAATCTATGTTACGTATTTATATATTATTTTAATATTCTGTTATTGGTGAGGCCTGTGTCCAGCAGTGGACGAAAGTAGGCTGATGATGATGGTGATGACATATAACTTTAATGTAAGATTATAATAAATTTATTGTGCAAATGATGGAAATTATTATTTTTAATCATCATCATCATCATCCGTTTTAATGACTCCGCCCTTGGGCACGGGTCTCCTCTCAAAATATAATGGCAATATCAATAATTCTTTAATGTCACTTAAAGAAACGTCAAAGCAGTATTTCAATGACAGCCGTAACGTAATATAAAAGTCAGTACCCTCCTTTAATATCGGATAATACTAAAAATATATAACATTTTCGATGTTCACGTAATAATGTATAGATTAGAAACTAAACATTAGCTTTCCAATTGATAAGAAGTACTGTTATCAGTAATGTTGCCTAACTCAAAGGGAATTAGCATAAATGTTAAATATATGTAGGTACATACTTGCGATATTGATACCATTTTAAGGATCACATAAATTGAAACAATTTAGAAAATAGCTTAAAAATCTGCTAAAAGTCAAAACGCCCATGAATAAAATTTTAAATAAGAAGGTGGATGTGAAATCTTGATATTTGCAAATTTTTATAATTTTTTTATAAACATTGTTTCATTAACTAATATTGCGTTTCAGGTCTCTTACTAAGCTCGGTGTATCGAATCTTTATAAGCAGCCTTGAGCTCGAGATATTTAAGCATTTCTTTGCATACTGACATGGATTTAATATATGTATTATGAATTCCTTCTTCAATAGCTCCGCCGCATATTCGACACCTTATTGTTCGAAATATTCTTTTAAAGCAGCTTTCTCCTAGTATTTATCAAGAAAATTCTTGGTGTATTTGCAAGAATTCCAGATAAATTCACGTGCTAAGATAACTGCACAAAAAGAAGATTAAAAAGTTTACTGTTTGTGTTATTGTAATATTTTTATTCCATTTCGGTAAATTATCTTTCTCCAAAATTGCGAATTGCTGTATAATTGAAATCACGCAACCAATTTAACTTAGCATGGTTTTGTGAATCTGTAGAAGCAGGATTTGAAATTCGAATTTGTAGGTATATACTTACATGGCCAAATTCAAAATGAGAACATTTGTAAAAAACTTAACATCACGCGTGTAATCCCCGAGGGGGTAGACAAAGGGGTGTAATGCACCCCGACGTTTCACCAGTTACGTTTAAGTCCCATGGAATAGGTGGTAGGCTTATTGCCATACACCGGCAAGAAGCCAGTATTCGAAAAATCTAATAGTTCCCGATCTGGGATTTGAATCCAGGACCTCATGATCGACAGTCGCGTTTGCAACCGCTCGACCTAGGTGGCAGTTATTTATTTATATTTATGGTCAGAACATTTATTTTTATAGAAATTTATAATTCGAACATTTCTATTTGTAGGTATTATTTTGGAATTATATATTTTTTGTGTTTATGTTAATTTAAAATACGAAGATCTCTTTTTATGAAAATTTAAAATTCAAACATTTCTTTTATTGAAAATTGTAATTTCGCCTTTCAATATTTTTAATACCTTGCAGTTGTTCTCTTTCATTCAGCCGGTTTATATTTTTTCTTATTTTAACTGAAGGTGAAATAACACTTTGTTTTTTTTAATAAGCTATCCAAGCTTAAATAAGCTCGGATGGAAGATCTAGTAGAACATATCAGACTCAAATAAAACTAACGATCTGTTTGCCTTTGGCCTTCTTGACGGGTTTACAGTAATATTGAGAAGTTCATGAACTTATTCAAACCACTTTGAAATATTGAAAAAATATCACGTATTCAATATTAATTACAAAAGACAAAATATATCAGAAAACGAACGTAATGTAAAATATACATTCGTTTTTTCATTTTATACACCGTTTCCTATAATTACTTTTATGTTATTTAAAAGAAAAAAATTGACGCACTTTTCGGTTTTACTACTACTGCTTTAAAATACTTTACATCTTCAAGCGCAAGTTGGTCAGAAGTACCTATTTTTTTCTTTGTAATAAATTATGGTATGAAGTCAATCGAAAACCACAGAACACACAGTGTAAAAGATTTAATACCTAGTTATAGTTTTAACGACCATGTTAACTTGTTTTCTCGAATATTCCTTATTACCTCACACGGTTAATTCATGTAGTGTTTAATTTTAAGCTCGTTAACTACGAATGTCACTAAAGCAACAAAGTTTAGTTTAACTTATCCAATATTTGTCCGTAATTAGACATAACCTGTTGTTTATATGCCAAAGTAATTTCTTAATTTTATGTCTCATACCTGTAGGTATGTAGGTACTAGGTATAATTTACGGCCCATGTTCTAAAGTTGAAATTGACGACTTTTGACTTGTACAAATTTTGCGGAGCCAACGTGACTTGCGTTCACTTGTGGTCCATTACACATCGTCTTTTATCAATTTAAACATAGTCATATTAGTAATCAGTATTTTAAAGCCTATTAAAAATTGGATAGAAAGTAGATACTATTTTCGCCCAGCACAAACACGCCATTACAACGTCATCACGCAGGTGACGGATCACGCATTGTGATGAAGGTCCGTCTCATGGAAAGTAATTATTTATCCTCAAAAGTCAACTTTTATTGTTAATAATTCGCAGGTCGAAGAGATCAACACAACTCGTTCTTAAATTTTTAAACTTTTGAACAATAGTTTTCGCTTTGATATAAAAACAATATGGCCGACAGCGTTATTGTTTTAACTTTTTTGTATTTTATCAAAAAATATTTTTGAGGTGGCTGTTACTCTACATATACTCGTATCTGTCTTCGAAGACTGAAAATCACCAGATTATTTTATTTTCTCATGTAATATAAAACAAGTAATCAATTTATATATGTAAATATATTTATTAATACTATTCAAAATACAATACCTTAACCTTATGAATGACTAAAATACTTTTCGTCAATAAATTAAATACTTTTCATCAATAAATACAATATATTTCATTAATAAATGCAATAACTTACATTAATTAATAAGGGGCGTTCATTAATTAGGTGAGGCGGTCAGGGCGGAGGAGATGAAGTCGAATCTCATCTAATGTTATTTTGAGGAGAGGGTAGGTTTCAGCAAATATCACGTAATTCTGTTTCGCAAGAAACAGAGTGAAATTGCAAGATAATTGTATTTAATTAATTAAAAGATTTACCTACAAAAATATGGCCAAATCAAACTAAACTGGACTCCGTGGACCGAATTAGAACGATTATTCTTTTATTAATCTTATTGTTAGTAGTAACGATTTATATATTTATAGATTTATATATTTATATATTTATTTTTCACTTTAACTCTAGTCTACTTACTCAGGAATCATAAATAGTACTCTTAACTGGTCTTATATAAAAATGTAGAGCAAAATATTTTTTATTTTTAAAATAGTTCCGATACACTTACGAGATACATGCATTTTGAAAATTCTTATGTGAGATTGGAGGGTGGGGATGGGGGTTGAGGAAAATCTCACGAAATCTCACTAGGGGAGAAGGGAGGTGTCAACAAACTCTAAAATCACCTCACGTAATTAATGGACGCCCCCTAATAGTGTTTTCATTTATAAATATCATAGCCTTAATTAATACCTTTAACCAATAAAATGCTGTTCCTGGAAAACGAAAAAGGCATTGCACGTAAAATGCAAAAATCATTTGTACCTTATAGTATGTCAAACAATTTTTAACTTTCCATCTTGGAAATCAATGGAAGCAACACATGTTTTCCTCAAACCCAATTGATGCTAGTAGATAACAAAGACACAAGCTACGGCTATTCCAAACTATCTTTATACGCTATGAATGCCGAAAAATAACATCAAAACACGTTAAGATTGTTATACTTTGACGATTTGCAACGTCGTAAATGCCCGGATTGCCCAAAAACGGATGAGTTAAGCCGGTACATACCTAAATAATGACATATATAAACATTCACGAGACATTTAAATACAATATATCTGTTTATTAAAAAATTATAGTCCAAAACGCATAATTTAAAAGAAATTACAAATACAATTACAATGTTTTCCAAAACATATTATCATTTTTTACATTTTAGGAGTACATCTATTTCTCTCTCTCTCTGCTCGTATTCCCAGTCCTATTCGAAGTCGGTCGCAGGTGTTGTTTATTCGGTTGCTACTTTCTTCAATAAAAAAGGCCTTCTATGTGGCGCTCCGAATGGGACTGTCACTAGGGAGCTATTTTATGAACGGAATTTTTCTTTAAACACATAATGGACATAAGAATGTCTATGTCCGTCTGGACATAGACATTCTTTAAACCCAGAATTAATACATTGAAAATATTAACATGTACCTATCATATGATTATTTGTTTTTATTGTTGTCGAATTTAACTTCCGAGAATTTTAGCAAACAAAAATCTGTATAACTTTACTTTCTTCAATACATGATTAAAGTTTTTATGGCAATTTTGATCGATACAAATTATAATCGTTTCCAGAATAAAACCAAATTCAATAAAATCATGTTTTACTTCGTACTATATGTAGTCAGTTTTCAGACTAACAGTTAGGTCATAACCTATAACAGTCAGATTCTAGTTTTTAGTCATCAGGTGCTAACCTAGGTCAGGTCTTAATATGTTACAGTTAAGTCCTAACTTATAAATGTCAGTTCCTAATAAGTAAGGTCGTAACGACTTTCTGGCGGCCGAATAATGGCGCCAAATTGCGTCATATTTTGTAACCAACTCTAAATCTCGGCTTAATACAAAACGGCGGAGGCAGCTTTGTTAAACAATATATATGTATCTTTTCCGTTCACTGTTTGGTTTGTGGACCATCGGTTATCATTTCTCGTAAGCTCAAGCCAAATATTAGCAAGTGAGCTCACACTTTCAGCGGTTTGGATGACTTTCCCCTGGTTTTGGATGACCACAGCATCTGAAATATTGCGTAATATTGTTATATAGTACAAAACAACATTCTAATTTGCATGATTGACAAATCACATTTTGATTGATTGACTTAATTACTTTTTCTGTGGTATGGAAAATTATGACGTCATTGCCCAGTTAAAGCGTTGGTAAGAAAACTTTGCTGTTTAATATCTGTATAAAATGATAAAGTAATAGGTGAAATGTACTACCTTAAGCGCTTTTCGGAATTTAGTTGACATGAGGCTGAAGAGAATTGGATTGAGTACGGTGCTGAACCAGTTGTTGACAAATATAAACCGACAAACACTGCCCAAGTTCTGTAAATATTTTTTATTTATTACAAAATATACACTTTAATAGTAAATGAATAATAATAATTTATTAATATAGTGCATTTAAAATTGTAAATGACATATTAATAATCTATGCATATCATACTAAACATAAAAATTATTCGTCGAATCAAAGGTACTTAAATCCTATTACCTAATTATAATATTTGTAACGTTTTCATCATCTCTAACAATAAATGAACAGTACACATTAGTTTCGCCTATAATAAATCCGGATATTACTGGAATGTTTTAAAATAGACTGACAGCTATTTAAAAATAGAACATACTACACTTCGAAAACGAAACTTCTTATCTGTAACAGTAAATTGAAAGAATGTTACAAACCTGAAACAAATTCGTAAATCGGCGCACATTCCAAACGATGATCAGAATTCGCATCATGAAGAATGGAAGCCAGCAGACCAGGAACGATAGCGTCAGCGCTACTGAACACCAATTGGTAAATTACTGAAAGTCATGGTATTCGAGAACATTTCTTATATACTATACACTGATGAATAATAGGGCCGACGTTCATCACCATATATGAGGCTGCTACGTATTAAATTCTACGATAATAAGACGTCATGCTTATAAAAAACTCATAATGACGTCATAACAACAATCAACAATTGACAATATCGTTACAAAAGAAATTAAAAAATCTTTAAATTTCGCTAGAAACAGAACCAATACACTAATTGTTGCATCCTCAATTGAAAAAGTATTCTCTTGCGCATTATTGCTATTTGCTTTTTATTGTCTTTTTAAATCATTTATTTATACTTATCCGTACATAGTTTGTAATAAAAGGCACCATTATTACCATTATTACCACTACTACCACCAACGCCTAACTATATCTCCCCCAAAACAAATTAAAACGCTTTGTTATTTTCTCTTTATAAGAACGAGGTAAGGCGTAATAGGTTATGAGGTATTAAACTTTTGGCAGTAGAAGGTTTGGTCACTGCAATTTGATAGACATATGGACGTAGGCTGCAGTGATTTTAATAGAAGTATTTTTAGTGTTCAATAATAAATAACTTTTTTTTTAAATTGTCTATAATCATACCAATTAATTTGTTAACTTTCTTCCTGTTCCCTCGTTGATTGAATACCATACTGTCTGGATTGGTTTTCTCCCTACAGTTCACTTTAAATGCTATCATTGTGTAAACGAATATCATGATCACAAGTGGCACTACATATGTCACTAATGCTAGGAAACCGTTGATCACACGGGCGTATGGCGTTGGCAGAGTGTAGCAAATAGATGACGTGCGGGTCTTAACTAGAGCAACAGTCCAAACTTCAAGTAAGGACTCTGCTATCGCTATCACCCAAACGACGGTGATGACTTTCATCACCCTCCTCCACACTGGCTTCGACTGCAGCATCAGCGGGTAGCATATCGCTATGTATCTCTCGATAGCGAGCGTCGTCATTATCAGGATACTGTTGTTCCACAGCACACCGATGAAGAAGAAATGCATTTTGCACACGAAGTCGCCAAATTGATACGTGTCAGTCAAGAATTCGTACATTTCCAAAAGTATTCCAAATGTCACGACCAAATCTGACATGGCCAGATTGAACAGATAGTAATTGGTGGCAGTGTGCATGGTCTTGTCGTAATAAATGACGACGCAAGTTAGAAGATTCCCTATCACGCTGACTACGAAAATCGCCAGCATTGCTGTCAAATATAAAACTCTGACCCAGCGCGGATCGTCATCTAGACTCTTCTCGAGAAACTGCGACCAGTGATAATAATCGGAATTCTCGTCTAAATCTGTCATGTTGATCATTGTTGGAAGATTTTGGGCACACGGGAGGCTATTGTAGAGTTTTAGCGGTCAGAGCTCTCACACAACTGAAACATTTCTCACATTAACGATGGCGCTTTGAAGCAACACGTGCGAACGGTCAACATTAGCTTGCCAACGTAATGTGAAAACGTCAGAGTACACGCGCCCAAATGCGAACCGTCGCTTCCAAAAATTCAAATTATATTCTCATTGTGTTGTCATTATTGTGTTCTCATTGTGATACCACACAAACACAAGGCCAGTTGCATTCATTTGTTAAAATCAAAACACAATTGTATCAATTTAAGTACCTAAGTAATTTTTTTTTCTTATCATAGACTGAAACTGACTGCCACTTGCTAACGGCAAAGTACAAAGGACGAATCTATTCCCTTGATTGATAATGCCTTGATCGTCATATTTTTAATAAAATTATTTGTTTACTATATCAATCCTGTTTCAATAATATATTTTTTTATGCACATTGTTTACGTTACTTTCCAAAAACATTTTTGATTCCAATGATGAATGATAATAATCGGCAATACCCCTCTGTTGCATGTTAGAAAAAAAATTGTAAACTTCAGACCCTAATATTTTTTATTAGCCATTCAACGTACAGTGCATATACCCTGTTGATATTTATCGAACGAAGTGTGCTTTAGCGTTAATGGATTAATTTCTGAAAAACTTCCGTAAGTCAGCCAGCCAATTTTTAGTTATCATATTTGGGGGCGGAGTAGTGCTCCACTAACACAAACCAAAAGAATTGCAAAGAAAAAAAATTCCTACGTCTTAAAAATAAATAAAACCTCATAACGAATTGATGTACATATATAAATAGTTTCATCATTATTCTCATCAATCTTTTATTCTTCCACAGTTGGTCATTTGTCTCCTCTCGGCATGTGAAAGCAAGTCTTGGCCTGTCACGTTGGTTGAGTACAGGTTAGCAAACTCTATACATCTTCGAAAATGTGATAGGACACTTTAATATCCATAAGTTTTCTCATGATGATTTCCTTCACCATAACTGAACCGGTTATTGTAAGTTCGACTTAAATCTAAGACAACTACTTTGTATGAAGAGTATTAACATTTCTCCTGTCTAGGAGAAAATGGTATAGCTATGTAAGTGTGTACCCGAAGAATGGCAATAGGCTCACCACCTATTCCATGATAGGTCCGTAAACGTAATTAGTGAAAAGTGGGAGTGTTCTACAGTCCTCTGCTACCCAATAATATGTCGCTGAAATAGCAATGGGCTGGGCATATCTGCCGAAGAACCGACAACCGGTGCAGTGGGCGAGTTCTAGAGTGGAGACCGCGGCTTGGCAAACGTAGTGTAGGACACCCTCCGGCCCGGTGGGATGACGATCTGCGAAAGGCTGCAGGCAGATGCTGGACGCGACAAGCTGAGGACAGGGCGCGATGGCGCTCATTGCGGGAGGCCTATGTCAAGCAGTGGACTGAAATAGGCTGATGATGATGATGAGGGCGTGGTGATTTGATTAATTTAGAATACTGATGAAAGACACTTTCAAGGTTTAATATTTAATTAAAACTATATTTTTAAAATTCTTTTTTCATCATCATTATTTTAGTCCCACAAGTTCACTGCTGGAGATTGGCTTCCTTCAAAAAATGCTACAACAATTTCCATATAAGTGTCGTTACATAACATACAAAACATTCTAAGAGTAATCCATTTTTCCTTAGAAGTTGTATAATTTTCTTATCTTTTTAATTCCAAGTATGCTAAAACAATGTAATATAAGTAACATCACGCCTGTAATCCCCGAAGGGGTAGGCAGAGGAGTGTGGTACACTCCCACGTTTCACCTGTTACGTTTATGTTCCATGAAATAGGTGGTGAGCCCATTTCTAAATAAAACTGATTAATACAATTGTTTAATAA
>DWJK01006266.1:0-10597 GCA_018248815.1 Croniades pieria auraria | reverse complement strand
GTTATTAAAACGTAACATCACGCCTGTAATCTCCGAAGGGGTAGGTAGAAGAGTGTAGTACACTCCCACGTTTCATCAGTTACGTTTAAGTCCCATGAAATAGGTAGTGAGCCTGTTGTCATACATCGGGCACTGATCCAGACTCCGAGTCACCACTAGAAATTCTAAATGTTATTAAAACATTTGTTTTTTGGTGTAAAGTGCGTGGATACGAAAGTATTTGTGACCGGCTTCTAATGGGAGATGTAATATTTAGCTACTTTTAATGATAGGACCCTTATCACTGACATATCATGTTTACAGTATTGTTTGTGATCGTGGTTAGATATTTTTTTTAAGATTTGCACGTTCATGTGATAGCGCGTTTGTAAATAGGTAATAACTCCCGGGTCGGGTACTATTGGATATTTCTAACTTAGATTTTCTAGTAGGAACTTTTAGCAGTGGCTCGGAGCCTAAATCTCCGGTTCAGGCTCCCCACCTATTTCATGTCGGGACGTGAACGTAACTGGTGAATTGTAGGAGTGTACTATACCTCTCAGCCAACCTCTTCGGGCATTATAGGCGTGTTGTTACTTTTTTAAATGACTCATTTGAAAAGCTCCTCGTCGCAGCACTTTTGTAAATAGCTCTTATAAGTAATCCATGTGCCTTATTCCGTAAGTCAAATTGACTGCATACGAGTACATCGCAACAAAGAGATTTGACTTCCACTCATTATATGTCGCATAATTATCTTGCGTATTGTGTCTACAAACTGTAAAAGCATCCCTTCTCTCCGCCCTTTGTCTCAAGCCCCCTCGAGGGATGATTCATAGCGCCTTATTTGTTGGAGTCAGGCCCTTTGAAGGGTGTCTAAACAACGCCACTAGACACGCAGAAAATACATAATAAAGTGTATAGTGGATGTATGTGGTGAACCAGCCGTTTGAAAGGTTAAGAAAATGTTGAACAAGTCAGATTTATAGGAAATTTATAATTAATACAGCAATACCACTTACTCCGACTCTGTTTTTGACCGATTTAAAGGCCAAGGAATATCATATCGTTGTAGAAAATATGTCATACATTGTTTTCAATAACGCATATGTTTATTTATAAACGCATTTATTTAAGGCATAAAATTTTGGCAGAGTACGGCCTTAACCCTTCTCATTCTTAGAGAAAACCTCTGTCTAATAGAATAAAGATTAAAGTGTATTTGATGGTTAAAATGTAACATCACGCCTATGATTCCCGAAGGGGTAGGCAGAGGAGTGTGGTACACCATCCACCACCAACGTTACACCAGTTACGTTTATGTCCCATGAAATAGGTGGTGCGCCTATTGCTATACACTATATACCTACGCTGTACACCGAGTCACTAAGAAGAAATTCTAAATTAGAAAAATCTAATAGTATCCGAACCGGGATTTGAACCCAGGACCTCCCGATCGGCAATCGCGCTTGCAACCACTCGACCAACGAGGCAGTCTTTGACGGGGATAAACGAAGTATATGCATAGTGTCATTTTGTACATTGTAATAAGCATTGAATTATGGCTAGATGCGGTTTGTAGCTACTGTAATTTATCGCTGTTTATGTCTAAACCGACATTGAAGTTCGAACATCATCATTTATAGACCCAGCCGTCCCTGAGGGCTAAGCTGAAACTACTAACTTACGCCCTCTATTATTTAAGAGCACTGATGTTAGGGGGCCTAACGTTGCCATTACTCGAACCCTTTTCCAAAATATCTCACCAATTTTAATACATTCCGCATATTTCCATTACGGTGTTGCCCCATAGAAAAAAAAATCTCCCAAACGGCCTCTCAATACGTGAAATACTTTTCTTTATGTAAATAAGACTATTTCATCTGCATACAGTGTTATTTCTGCTTTAAAAGATTCAACGCGGATCCGCTATTTTTGCCATTTCTTTTGTTTCTTCTCTCGATTCGAGAAAATTGAAAGTCTAATGGGTTGGGGTTGCCCGTATTTGAACTGACATAGAAAAACGAAATGGTCTTGCCATGACATAGAATAACTTTCAAAAGTTTGCATAAATTCTGTGGTAAGTTCGCTAACTTCATAATTAAGTAAACAAATAGCTACTTAGTTTTGCCATGAGGAAATTCATTTTGTATGTTTGTGTGAAGTCAGGAAGATACAGCACGCTGCAGACTATGCACATGTATGTATGTAAAAGCTATTTTCATTTATACTTAGATATTTTAATTTTTGCGGTTACAAATCCGTTTCATTTTGCATTTTACAACAATGCACTTCTAACAAATGCAAATTTTGTGCAACGATTATGGTAATAGTATCACTTTTAATAAACATTTTAAATATTACTAGATGTAACAGTGAAGGAAAACGTCGTAAGGTAATCTGTACACCTTCGATTCTGAAAAAAAAGTTTTCTAAGGCGTGTGAAGTTTGCTAATCCCCACCTGGCCTGTGTGGCAGATTATGGTCCAGACCCTCTAATTCTTAGAGGAGACCCGTGTTCAGCAGTGGAGTGATGGATGGATGGAAATTGCGAAGAATTCTAATATATGATAAGTATAGTATTCTTATTTTTCCGTGTGTTCGTAAACTACACGTGCTGTTGTCCTTTATGAGTTTCAGTTACGGAAATACATATGACGTCATAAATGAATAAGGAAAACTTCACTGTCAATGAACATCAAATGCTCTCTTGTAGTCATATCACGTTCCGCTGTGATTGTTAGCGATGTCTACGTGGCACAAATTTATGGGCGTTACATATGGAATATATACTGTTTGTAATGAAAAATCCAATAATTCGTTATTTGAAACAAATTGTTTAAACTACTTTGAGCGACGTTGAGTCCGTTAATTGGTATTTTTTTTAAGTTTATCCCGCAGATTATATTATATCGTACTGACTTACAGAAGTCTGCTCCACATCTATGTCCGCACTAATATGCATTACGCTTTATTATATATTAACTTTGTTATTTGACTGCCTCGATGGTCGACTGGTTGCAAGCGCGATTGCCGAATGGGAGGTCCTGGGATCAAATCCCGGGTCGAGTACTACGGGAATTTTCTAATTTTGAATTTCTAGCAGTAACTCGAAGTCTGTATCAGTGCTCGGTATATGGCAATAGGCTCACCACCTATTCCATGGAACTTAAACGTAACTGGTGAAACGTGGGAGTGTACTACACTCCTCTGTTTAGCCCTTTGGGGATTACAGGCGTGATGTTACTTTTTTTTTTACAATTTGTAGACTACCGTCAACATGTTTCAACGGTTGAGAAACTAAAAATGATTACTCAAAAATTTTTTAGTAAATTCCGCAGTGAGCTGACAACGATGATTACAGTACATTATGCTATATTTTACAACATACTTTTAGAACATATTAAAGAACACGAACATAAATATACTATTACCGAAGCAAAAAAAATCTTACAAAAACATATTCCCTTACGAAATCCATTGCTCTCCCTCAATAAACTGTTAAAAAACTTCAGCGAAATGAATGTGTTCGTTGCCAAATCGCTTCGAAAAGTCGGCATGAACTTTCTCTTCCGGATTTATAAAGGAAACAGACGAATCCAATCAAACTAACTTAGTTAGTAGTTTTTGATTGGGGACCTTAATTACTCTCGCTACATCCCAATTATGATATACATACATACGTGTGCGCATGAAACATGTATGTAGGTAATGAAATAATCATAGAGAAACGTGACGAGACTACAGCTATTATATATTATAGTGCCTTTAATAAATTTGCCGTCTCTACTCCTCTTAGTAGACTCTCTAGATATTTCGGGTGGATATTAGGCTTCTATTCTTGTCTAGTTGCTTTTTAAAGAAGCTTTTTTTAAACCAAGTAATGTATTTAAGTACTTAGTTTTGGACCATGTGGTACTTCAATAATGTAATATATTGTTCGTAGTATATCGTCACTCCACTTAGCTGGAGGGCGTCCCACGCTACGTTTGTCAAGTCGCGGTCTCCACTCCAGAACATGTCTGCTTCAGCGGCTGGAAGTGGTTGGATGCGAAGAGCTGAAGATCGAGTTCAGTGGCGTGCCATTGGAGAGGCCTATGTCCAGCAGAAAACGGGAGTAGGCTGATGATGATGATGATGATGATGATGGTGATGATTAATGTTCGTAGTTAACCCACGATTTTCTTACGATCTTAGTTAACATTTGTGGTCATATAGCTCTTATGTAAAGATTTCTTGTTATATATTTGTTGTTCATAAATAAACCTCTCCACCCTAATGATTTCGGCAAAAAATGTTAATGCCTTTTGGAAATAAAATCAATGTTTTATCAAAATAGGTTTAGCAGTTTGGATGTCATAATGTCTTGTGCATTATGCACAATATGGACAACTGTATAAACAAACGCAAATATTTCAATATATGAATAATAATAAATATTATAAAATATTATATAAAATATTATGTAAAATATATAACATAATAACTGAAGTGATATTATTATAGTGTACAACATTTTATAATAACAATGTAGGATAATAGGGAGCATCAAGATCCAAGCTTACGACATTGATTGAAGTAGCTTACAGAAGAAACCTAAAGTATGTTCCAAGTAAATAAATTTAAATAAACAAATGTCACAGGAGAACTTACAAGCGCTCTAAGGACCTCAGACTAATCAGAATCTGTACTATGATAATGAGACAGCTGATTTTGAAATTAATTTTTAAACACATATTTTGTATATATATTTTTACAGCCAGACACTGAGGAGTCATTGTTATTCATCACAGAAGTATTTTGGTCTTTATGAGATTCCAACCACAAGACTAACGAGCTAGTTTTGATAAAATTCGATAATTTTTATTAGGTGTAGGACGGACCAGCACAAGTATGGGGTCATATCATAACAACCGATTCCAACAAATACAAAATTAATTTATTTAATTACACACATTTGAACAGATAATTATAATTAGATGAAGGATCAAATTCCAATTACAATAGACTAATTAACTCCGTAAATGACATAACCTCATGACCTCATAATTGCTGTTAAAAAAGCAGTATTATGTAATCGACGGAATAAAAGTTTATTTAGTCAATTCAAACGTATTCCAATTAAATCCACGCTCAGTAAATTTTTTATTAAATCCGACGACACAAAGGCTCGTTTTTCATATCGCTGTTAATTAAAATTCCCCAACGGACATCTGGATTACTGATTTAATAAATTCAATTCGCGATGTAAATAAAAATAACGCACGGAATAAAATTATATGGGCTCTCTGTAGGCTCTTTGTTCTTTGACGGTAAGGTCGCGTTACCATTGATTTTGTCACACGTGTTTCGTTTTGTTTTTTCCTGTATATTAACCACGTGTTCAATCGGCAATGGTTAAATAAATATTTTTTAACTTATAAAGCGGCATATGAACAAGTAAAACATATGAGTGGCCACTACTGTCTAAAGATAGCTGTAACCGACGATGAAATGGACAGAATAAGACAGAATGTATATTTTGTGTCGCGGTGTACAATGTTTTTAAAACATATTAATTATATGTATAGCATATCTGTTTTAATGTTAGCCAACTATAAACTAAATACATATTATGTACATACATACATATCTTCACGCCAAGACCCTTACGTTGTAGGCAGAGAGCACGGAGTACCAAATATCCCTATCCTTGAATACCTGCCGTGGCTCTTTCACATTCTGACTATAAAACTGTCTTACAGATTTCCCGAATTTTATTTCCAGTGATGGGTCAGATAATACGCTACCCTAAAAATGTGATTTAAACCACTTAAATCATTGTAGTAGTTTTTTTGTGTTATTGAAGTCATGGTCGGGTTAACACGGCGCCAACAATTTGTTAGAAACTAAGTGGTTATTCGAGACTGTGTGTATATACGAGATATAAGCCACCGACGAGGGATAGCATAACTATGCGATCCCAGTTAGTATGCGTTTTAACTTCTAATATGACAGTTGTAAAGCCTCGTGTCTCAGATTGTGTCAATTTCATATATCATTCCAATTGGTCCAAAACGTTGCAGCGATCTCCATATAAATTTGTCTTTTCGTTTCGTGATTATTATGGCTGCATGCAAGTTACAAAAATAGACTTTGACAGAGCATTATATGTATGCAGTACGAGCGTTACACCTATTGCTACCTGGGGGAAATTATTACCACACCAGTTTGGGTTACAATGTCCAAGGGTATGCAGTACATAGATACGTACAGAAGTGACAAAGTTACTTTCAGGATAAGCAAAGCATCCATAACTATCTATAAATATAGAGTGAATAGGCACTTTCTAGGCGAGCGCGCTATGTCAGGTGGGATTGCAGCCAAACGCGATCCTATGCCTACATTAAAAAAGAAAGTGGGACGAACAGAAATACTGTAATGCTATTCCACTCATAGTAACCTATACTATCGGGTCTGAAGTGAACTATAACAACGGGTATTAGCTAATAGCAACTTTCACGAATTGGCGTAACTGACATTAAAAGGTATTTTTCTATAATCTTGTTTGAAATCAGTTGCCACTTGTGACTGCTATCTGCCTATTTCTCACTCTCTTCTTATAAGCAAGAAGGTAGATGTCACGTTTCGTAGGCTTCATTGTTGCTATAACATTGCGATGACATTTTCAGGACCAAGACCTGCGAGGATGGATAGCTTATTGACATATTCCATGGGAGAATATAATTTTTATATGGCTTCCGTTCTTGTGATTCAGAGGGTTTAAGACCGAAAAGCGTATCATATACATATAGGTATAGCAAAAGATGGTCATAACGGAATCCAAATGAATGTTAAAAATGATTCTGCTGATTTGAGCCGTGAAGGTTTGGATGGATCGATTTTATACTTACGCTGGGCAGCTATTTATATCCTCGCACATTTCGCTGCTCGTGGACAATGAGACGAGAACCCAATTCTCTGACAAAGGGTCTCATTACCATTGATTTGGCAACACATGTTTGTTTTTCGCATGCAGATCCACGATTTGCCAACGGGCCCTGATTTACATCAATCGCTTGTATGTATTTTGAGTTTTATGATTTTTTGAATGTATCTTTATGGTTGTCATGTTGGATCGAGGGGTGGATACTTTCCGCAAATTGGGTTGCGATATTCGCTTATTTTGAGAGTATATCTCATATTATCTCTTAAAATTATTTTGCTGGTATCCCATCGTATAATAGGAATGGATTTAGAGTATTAATCGACGTAGTTCAACGAATTTCAATATGGTTTTTGTATACATACATATGTATTAAAACAGTACATGTTTGGGAAAATTAAGTAGATACTTAAACTAGTTTAGGGTAGTTTCAGTTCTAGAACTTATCCCTAAATTACTATATGATGGGATAGGAATGATCGAAAAAAGCTATACCTGAAAATAAGTAATAGAATTTTATGAATCACCACGCGTTAGTCTTATTTCGCCTGCCCGAGTAATAAAATAATAATAATCGACCCATTGGGTCTATCTTATTTTTGGTTCAGTACCGAACTACCAACAATAGAACTATAGATGGTTCTTCCAAAGTTAGACTTTTTTAAATTCGATGTATGATGTTTTTAGAGTAATTATTAGGGTACAAAAATTTATTACTTTATATTGTAAAAATCACAAATTTTCTGTTATCAAAATCAAAAATTAATAGTTAGCGGCATTTGTTAATTTAGATCTTATCTCAGTGGAAAATCCATCTTGGAGTATTTCAAACTAATAAATCCGCGTAGTGACCAATGGCTACATTAAAAAGTGTCATTTAATGAGTAATGTTCTTTATGTTATACTCGTATATTCTGCATTTCACTTTAAACACGCCTGCAGTATTAATTCCAATAGCTATACAGGATACGATATGATAAATTTCAGTACAATATCGTTTTCCAATATGCAGTAACACAGATTAAGAGCCGACGAGCTCAATGTTCCTCTATTCCAGACCTGCTACTACAATTTAAACAGAGTTCTATAATTAGTTCAGCATTAATACACGTAATGAATCCAGTTCCATTGTATCAATCGGGATACGATCCTTGTAAAGTTATTTAACTTATCCCCGAATCCCATTTCAAATATAAACTTAACATGTCAAAACTTAGTTTATTACATTAAGCCGCTCAAATACAGACAAGTTTGTAAGTCATGAACATGAGCACCGTGTTTGATGGTGTTCCAGTACTTCATAATTTAAACAGCTAAAAACATAATTTATGTCAATCATCTATTCATTTACACATACAAATTAATAATATAATCCGAAGTTACTTCATAATTATAGGTTTACTGGATCGAACATAGACTTTTTTTCATCAATTGATGAATAGTTTGTGCTGATATCGTAAAAAGTTTTGTGTCTACTGGATTTCAGACTAAAACGACTCTTAACATGCCTCTTTCCCTAAAAATCTTTTATTCTTACATAATGACAGCAACACGACTTCTATTTCTCATTAAAGTCATCCTTTTTCCATCGTACACACGTGTGTTACGCGAACACAGACTTTAACAGCCTAGACGGTACATGAATGTAACATGAATACGGATGTCGGTATGTAAGGCGCGACTGTGGCGCCCTCAACAACTCGTGGGTTGTATGTCGTGCGCGCGAAATGATTCTAGCGTAAGGACAGCATGAATATTTAACTCCATACGTACGAATTGAATTATCTTGCGCTGTCTGTAAAGCTCTGTGTAAAATCCGAATGGCAGATTCCAAAATAAAATGAATGCTTTACTGTGTGAGAAATATTAAATGAAAATTTATATTGTTTACCGGTTGGTGGTGTAAGACATTTTTCGCTGTTTTCTCATTTCCTCTAGGCGGAGAGGTCTTAATTATTATTAAGCATTCGAACTACTACCATTACAGCTTTTTATATGTATGTATTTATGTTATTATGAGGAAAATAAATGGAATTTCCTAGTGTTATATTAACACAATATGTGTATTTCAATTGTATTTTGTTTTTTAGTTTGGCTTCAGAGTTCATGACAGAGTTTTAAGGATGTAAAATATTAGGAACATACATGCAGCTGACAATTGACAGCTATTTCCGACCTATGTAAATCAAAAGTTTATTATTTAATAACTGTTCTTCAAATGTATTTCATCCTACAATAAATTAGAAGGGAGGTGCCTCAAAGCATTACTACT
The DNA here is from genome assembly GCA_018248815.1 of Croniades pieria auraria. Classification (NCBI taxonomy): domain Eukaryota; kingdom Metazoa; phylum Arthropoda; class Insecta; order Lepidoptera; family Hesperiidae; genus Croniades; species Croniades pieria. Next base: position 1,421 of record DWJK01006266.1, on the reverse strand, counting down.
ACTCGGATTGGATACAAGTCTATTTTACATCGGACTGCGTGGTTCGCTTCTTTATTATGATCAAAGATTTTACTACAATATTGGTTACCTAAGCGAACTTACAACCAAAGTCGTTGCTCGAAGCGTGTCTGGGAAACGACTTTAAATGTTATCTTGAAAAATGAATGGGACGCGGTACCGTTATTTATTGTACACACAAACAAAAACCAATTACCTGTATATATGTGTTTGTGGGAGTGTTCGTGTGTGTGCGTGTGCGTGTATATGGGTGGATATGATATATTTCAGATGTTATCAGATGCATGTTATAAATCAAGTCGAGAATGCAATAAATTGTATAAAAATCAAACAGCTGTTGTTTTATCGATTTTTGTTTTTTTTGTCGTTGTAAAAATACTATGTATATAAAAAAATGGAGCAGGTGTGCCGTTGCCGCGCGTCACGCGAAAGCTACTAGGTAGATTTCGAGCGAATTTTTTTTAGTTTTATTTCCTAGACACTTGGTTTTTTTTTTTAAAAAAAAATAGTTTATTTTTATTTAATGTAAACTTATTAACGTTTTAACATACTACAAATTTTAGCGAATTTTAAAATCAGTCTTTGTATAATTTTGCCTTTAGTATTTTTGTTTTTTTTCTCTGTAGAAAAAATACATTGTTAATAACATGAACAAAGCATACGACGTCCCGGGTACCAGGTATTATATTCAAACATATTAAGCATATTATATTTCGTGATAATTTTGTTTTACTTTTAGTGAAGGAAAATAACTTATCAGAGAAATATCTAGAACCGCCTGGGATTATTAACACTAATATTGTTATGAGACTAGTTCCTAGATGATAACCGCCTGAAGGACCTTACATGAATGTAACATGAGTGAAGTAAGGGGAACGCCGCGGGCTAGGCGCGGGCCATATACTGTGATACTGTCCTAAAGAGAACATGAATATTTTAAAGCTTACACATCTAGTCCATACATATTTATATATACTACAACTTTCAAACTATTTTCGAGCCGCTTTAAAATGGACATGGCACGACGATACAATATTAAAACATACATATAATAAAACTTTAACTGATCGCAGTCTGTACATGGCAAGTATATTTAAAAATTCTTAATGGGGTGTCTTTATATACGCAAGAGAACCCAAAACAATGCTTTTTCATTTTATCTGTTTGTCTGTATGTCTGTATGTTTGTGCACGCTAATCTCAGAAACGGTTTATCCGATTTGAATGCCGTTTTCAGGATTATATTGTAATGGGTTTCACTTAACATTTAGTGTTTTTTTCATTTAAATCGGTTAACAAAAAAAGAAGTTATGTCAATTTGTTTTTCAAAACTTACGAAATCTACGCGTACGGAGTCGAGGGCACAATAATTTTTTACAATATATTTTTCTTGGTGGTCATAGC
>DWJK01006265.1:0-10598 GCA_018248815.1 Croniades pieria auraria | reverse complement strand
TCTCCTATAACACGCCACTGAGCTCGATCTTTGGCTCGTCGCATCCAACTGCTGCCAGCCACTTTGCGTATATCGTCACTCCACCTCCTATAATAATTATGAGTACATAATTTTATTAATTATATTAAAATTTATATTTTTATGACCGATAACACATAATTATGATCAGTAATCTTATACTAGCTTGCCAACTGCATAGAACTTGGAGTTGTTACTTTTCAGAAAGATGTGACGGCGCAAGCAAAAATGATACTTATGTAATGTAAATAACACATAAAACCCCAAGTAATGTTTCAATAAATAGTCATTTAACATTACGATCGCAAATAAAGTTATATGTCACTAAACAATTTTCCGAAATGCCCTTTGGTTTCCTTTGATCATTATATTTATGAAACAAGTTGTAATTCTGGCTCAAGGACACATAGCACGATCGAGATTTATTGGTTTATGACATCATAAAACTGACTTAAGACATACAAGCACGCAGTAAATAGTTATACACAGTGAATATAAAGATAAACATGTGGCCACAACAAAATGTGGCCAAATAAAAAAACAAAAAATGAGTGGCCAAACGCTACCCTAAAAAAAAGTACTACGCCAAACAATACACGAATTCCGAGGCCAAATAAAAAAAATCAGAGCTCTACTTAATACAGAAGGCTTTCAGAACCTAACAGTCTTGTACACTATCCGAGAGACGCAACCAGAATGGAGAAAATTTATTCTCCAACATCAATCAATATCGATGTCTATCTCGTCGCAATTAATCTTTACAACATCTACGTATTGTCACGACGCGATGAAGACAGCGATCGCAACGATTAATAAAACTGTAATTGTTATAACTGTATGATATATCTACTTGTTGAGAAAATGCTGTTCAACAACCCTTACACAGTATACAGTATATAGTGAATCAGTGCACACGGTTCGGAACTGATTGAGTCAGATGGAAAATAGAATGTGTCATACTATTCTTGCGTCCATCTTAATTCACGGCAATGTATTGTCACGCACTATTTTTCACATTGGTTAGCAGAAACCGAGTATTTCCCCAACTACGGTTCTGACAAACTTCATTTCATTCCACTTATATACATGCTAATTTGATAGATATTTCCTCGAGCCGTCCTTCATTTTGAGCGCCGATTTGTTAGAATAACTAACTATAATTTCCTAGCACATTAAGCAAGACTTCAATGCATACGATCAGTATGCAAATACTTTTACATATTATCATCTTTTAAAGCAAAAAACGCGTGATATCTGCATACTTATTTGCGTTCTTGTCGATACGGTGAGCGAAATAGAGATATGGGTTTAATTAACATACGATTGGTAAAATTGTCGTATGGTATGGTATATGTGTGTTCGATATTTAAATTGCAAGATGTCTAGTTGTGAACGCTAACGACAGATGGCGTTGTTTTATCGTCATTTATTATTAGTAAAAAAAATGAAATTATTTAAACGAATTCAGTCTCTGTTCTGACAAATACAACAATATTAAGTAGTTTTAATTAATCATAAGACTAATTTTGACTAAAACTTTAGTTAGTCACTGTTATTTTAAAATAATAATTATATTCAAACTTACACACGTCATGTAATGACATCTGTTATAAATTTAAAACTCCAACTGGGCCCAGTGCTTGATGACCCAGACTACTGAGCCGGGCATTCTAGGTTTGATTTCTGTCTTTACCAGACTATACAAGAATGATTATCTAATATACTATCTATTGAATGCCAGACTATTTTCCTACATTCCTGTCAAAATGTTTATGGGCTGCAGCGATCGATAACTCTTCTGTCTGATCATATACCATTCTCTTAAAATAAAAAAAAATATTTAATTAAATCGTACAGCATTAAAAATAAAAGAAAGTAAACACGTATTGGAACGTGTGCCAATGCAGTAATGCAGTTCGTATTAAACGGTAAGGTATAATACGCGTAAGTGTAATAGGCCGACGATGTTACGAACCAGTTGCGTGGATCGGAATGACAACGGAAGTTTCATTTATAGTGAGTACCCGCTAAATTAAAAATTCGAAGCTCCAGTTTGACGGTAGTTGTAAAAAAATTCATTATTTAAATTTTGGTCCTTGATATGAGTATGTAACGTATGTGAAAAAATTTGGTATACATTATGTAAATATGTTTCGTTTATTTTATATATGTATTATTCATTTGTTCTATTTTTATATATAGCCTTGGCAAATGTAAAAGAAATATTTTAAATAGCCGCCGACATTGATGGCGTAATTATGTGATGCATTCTTCCATTAAAAATGTAAATAGATTTGAACGTGATGTTTTTTAATTATAATAGTATGATAAATATCGTTATAAAAATATTAAATTTTCGCTTTTTATCGTTTGGACTTGCATCTGACCGTCAATTTTTAATGTATTTATATACATGCAAATGCATCTTTAACCGTCATTGCCTAAAGTATGTTTCTAAAAAAAACGTAACTACTCGCCTGTAATCCCCGAAGTGGTAGACATAGGAGTATTATACACTCCCACGTTTGACCAGTTACGGTTACATTCCACAAGAGAATAGATGGTTAGTCTATTGCCGTACCCGGTCACCAGATGCAGACTCCAAGTCACTACAAGAAATTTCTACTAGACACCCTAAGTTACAAAAATCCAATGGCACCCGATCCAGGATCCGAATTCAGGACGTCTCGATCAGCAGTTGCGCTCTGCAACTTCTCGACCAACGAGGCAGTCGTTTTGCAAACGTCAATAGAATAGATTGATTTATAGGTAGTATTGAAGTAGAAATCAAGTGATAAAAAGATTGAGTGAACGCAACTTAATTAATAACAGCTTAAGAAAAATATAGGCGAACATTATACGCAAGTTATGATAATGACACATAAGTAACATCTGACGAGGAAGTGTCAAGAGAACTGTGGAAATGTCTAATTACTGTTTTATCTAATCTGCATCTGTACATGTCGATCTTATCTTGTACTGCACCTACACATGGAAATCTGTAGAACTTTGTCCAAGGTTCAAATCCGACGGGTTCAGTGATATTATGTAAAAATATTGTAATTCAATTGCGTCTGTTATCAGTATATTGCAATGATTTAACATAATAGTCGTAACTGACTATCATTGTCTGTATACATGACATTAATGAATTGTTATGTGTCCCTATTAGACAGTATATATATTACATAGACTCATGAGAGCAACTAGTTTTTATTCTAAATATTTTTTTTTATAATCATGCTAGGTCAGTACGGGCTAGGCAGAGCACTAACGTGTTTGTTTTATGTTTCTACTCTTTTCATACACGCATGTCTCTTTTGGAAACTTCTGGCTCCCCCATTAGTCAGTATCTGATCTCTTTGGACAAGATTTGTAAGTCTTGGTCAACTTTCGCACCTGCGTCCGTCAACATTAGCATTGTACATCTGTTTTGTCATTCTATTATAAAATAATAATAATCGACCCATTTGTCATTCCACTGTTGGAATATGGGTCTCCTCTCATAATGTGAGGGTTAAGGCCTCTCTCAGCCTCTCATTCCGGGGCCTCCGGGTTCAAATCCATGGCGCGCACCTTGTTACAAAAGAGCATTTAAGTTTAATTAGCACTTGCTAACGGTGAAGGAAAACATCGCGAGGAAACCTGCACACCTTAGAATTTATAAAAACAAAAATTCTAAGGTGTGTTAAGTCTGCCAACCCGCACTTGGCCAGCGTTGCAGACTATGGCCTTAACCTATTCTTTTATCAGCTAAATAATCTAGGGATTTTTTTACAATAAGTGTAACAATACTGTAGTGTTTATAAGTTGATATGAACATTTCCTCTAAATATTTCTCAAGTCGTCGTCGTATCCACCGCTAATGAAACTATGTTCATTTATTATACTATATACATTATATATCTACATGTTACCGCGACTTTCTACGCATAATCCTTGGAACATTAGGCACTAATAACAGTTCCTGATGTTTAATATTCGTGGCAGACCCGTCAAGGACAAGCAAATAGATTGTATGCGTTACACATTCGAGAGAAAACTTCTTATAGTTGTCTGTACGTACAGCAGCACCTTTGCTTAGGTACACCGATGCTTGATCTTGATATAACATAGCATAACATCACGGATGTATTTCTTCAAAGGGATAGACAGAGGTGTATAGTTCTCCCACTTTTCACCAGTTGTGTTATACGTTCCATGGAACAAGGGGTGAAACTATTGTGGATTTTAAGCTTGAATTATTGTTATATGTGGCCTAAGCTGCGGGACGGATGGAATGAGAAACAGGATGGGTTTAGAATAAAAATTGGGATAATTTAAGATTATGGCGATACCTACAGACGATAACGATATCATTTATATGACAGTCAATCAATATTTCTGTTTTTAATAACTTTTTTGTCATTTTTATTTTAAATAAGTGCTAACGCCATCTATTATACAGTAGTGGAAAAATAATTACTGATTACAAATTATTCGGCTGATAATATTCTTTTAACATTCATGGAATATATAAGATACCGCATTTGTAAATGTGGATACAAGAAAAGTTCCATTAAAGTTCATCAGTGAGAAAAAAAAGATTTAATACGAATGTTTCAAGTGATGTCCGAGTGTCATGGTGACGAGCAGAGAAAAAAACAAAAATTTAAATTGTGAGTTGGGTTCTTGTACCTGCAGGACCTACGTATCGTACCTACGTACGATTAAGGCTATTAAAAATAAAAACTCTCGATGTTTATAACAAAGCATGGCATTATAATACATACATATGTGTGTATGTGTGTGTGCGTGTGTATGTGGAGTAATTGCATTTTAGACTGGTCAAAATATTTATTGAATTAAACTTGTAAAGTCATTTAGTGTTTGCTTGATTTTAGAAACAAATTGTCAATTATATATCGTTATTATTCTGCAATATGAAGAATATAAAGAAATATGAAGAATATGAAGAATATATTCATACAATATGAAGAAAAAGACAAAAATATGTACGAATAAAATAATAGTTTACTTGATGTACATATATTTTATAATTTTAAAAATTTCATTAAAATCTTTGTTTGGGAATAATAAAAGAAACTGTATTAGAATATAGATTCACTCATTTTATATATATTTGGAAATAATAAATATACGTACCGTACGACGCCCTCCAGCTGGTGGAGTGACGACTTACGCAGAGTAGCTGGCAGCAGTCGGATGCGAAGAGCTGAAGCCCGAGCGCAGTGGCGTGCTATTAGAGAGGCCTAACTCCAGCAGTGGACGGGAGCAGGCTAATGATGATGATGATAAATAAATATGCGTAAAAAGAGGGATGAACGAAATGTGAAACGATTAGGAAATATCCCTAACAGTATATATTATTAATTAAAATCACATTTGAATCCATAAACATTGTTCTAATCTATCAAAAAAAAAAGCAAAATGGCCCATTAGTATATAAAATAACTGGAATTAATTGACTTTTATTAAAATATCAGAAAAATATTTCATTTGCCTACCCCTTAAAGGACTAGACTTGACTGTCGTATAGAACCGGTAAAGTGGCTAATTACTTAACTTTTGTTCGTAACTATATGTTATACAATTTTCAGCTTTTTATTAAACACAATAAAAGTTTTACATTCCGCATTATAACGGAATTAAATTAAACCAAGCAACGGCTAGTTCAAACCAAAATGGCAATATCAAGGTAAAAATGATAAGAAGTCTAACAAGATCTTCTCAAAGTACTCAAGAGTCTCATAATCCTAAAGGCGATTATTAAACGAAGATTAAAGTTAATATGTGTGCGAACTAAACGCAACGGAAAAGAAAAACATCGTTAGCGGAAGCCTAAGTGTTTTCTATGACGTTCTCGAATACGTTTGCAATCCGCCTAACCATATCTGGCCAGCGTGCCGGACATTCATTTCTCTTACTCCAAGAGACCCATGATTTTGGTTATTTCCGTTTTGTAAATTTAAGAATTTTTTCTAATATTAAATATGTACATAACGGAAATGTTATTGACATCGGAAATATTTATTAGTATTGCAATTTCCGGATTTTAGATAATGTTATTAGCATTAGAATATGTTGTCGGCATATCTTTATGTTTAAGATAGTGGCATGGATTTTACATAGACAGGCCTGTTGGTGTAGTTGCTTACGACTCGGAAGCTCAAGGGAGTTGTGAGTTTGATTCCGAATGTGACTTCAAGTTCCCTTGGCAAGTTCTAGACAAATGATACTAGCAAAGTGCTATATACCTATCTGTAACAGAATAACAGACATTAAAACAAAATAATTCTGCTCCCAACACGGAAATGTGTCGCGAACAAAGGAAAACGTACGCGGAATCTATTAAAACAACGCACTGGGATAATGTAATGTTGCACACTATGAAAGTAGAGTGAGTGGACAATACGAACAAAATAAACAAAAGAAGAACGGGGCGGAGAGAAAAATCACAAGAGAATTTGAGCTCTTCTAACTGGACTAATGAGAGAGTCCTATACTTGCAGTCTTATTACCATTACACATTAGGTTACTAGACAATAATTTAAAATAACAAAAAACACTGCGTCAAAGAATTTGATTATGAAACAAAAAATGCACTGAAAAGTAAATAATCATTGCGTATAGTTTTGTTTTTACAACTTCCAATTCGGACAACATCGTGTACAATTATTTTTATTTCTGAAATACGATGTAATACCAATATCTGATACATCGATTCCAACTGCGCCATTTCCTCCTTTTTAAAGTATTTTTTGGATCTGAAGGTTGATAAACTCTGTTTCTCTGCAAGTTTATCTGCAAGAGAGACTATGACATTCACAAGAGAATACCCCAAAAAGATCGCGGAAAAGAAACCAAAGAACAGAAAGTCGTTATGGCGTCGTAGAGAGAGACCTATGACCAGCAGTGCCCGTTTGTGGCCTGAAAATACACTGATTATATTTAGTTTCGGGGTGAAATAAGGTTGTGACGCATTCCACCTTGTTTTAGAAGATTTCACTTTGAAATTAATTGATAATTCAATGCAACATTAACATATGCACTGGTGACACATACATAGTTGTTAATCAGGTTGACAATAGATATGTGAATCCCAAAGCCTTATAATGTCAACAAACCCGACCGGCAAAGACAAAAATTAAAATGCTACATATCTCGTTTCATCTTCCCTAAGAGGTAGGATAATTTGCGAAGATTACTTCAGATAAACTCTTGTACCTTCCTACCCGAACTCCCATAAGCAGAGAAAGACGTTCGCAAGAGATGCAAGAGATTGGTATAGTTTGATGAGAGACCAAAACAAACAAAACGACTTGTATCAATCAGTTATATATAATATTCTACAAATTGCCAGTAGCCAGCTCAATATTTAGCGATTACCTCATAATATCATAAAATATATGCAATGCATTTTTATGACTATATTTGTGGAAGGTGAGGTGTTTATATCTTTTAGATATTTTACGAGATCTGATCTTTAAAAGGTGAGGACTTGAAGGCCAGTCTTGAAAGGCAACGGGAAATTAAAGTAAGAATACTTGGAGTAAGGCTGGTGCTGTGTCCACATAAATTTGCATATATTAAAATTTCGCATTTCATATATTAAAATGCTACGTACAGACTGTTATATGCATAAATTTTATATGAATGTTGTCTAAGATTCGTTCATATTAACTGCTACATTTAAAATGTAGAATAAAGATATCGTTAACAAACCGTATTGTACTGTACGTGCTTGTTTTGTCCAATGGTATGGTGTACAATAAATATTATTATTATATTATATGTCATTAACAATTATCATTACTATTAAATCGTCTTACATTTTGTGCTCGGTGCATGGCAATAGGTTCACCACCACCACAGTAGGAGCTAAGCTTTACTAGAGAAACGTGGGAGTGTACTACACACCTTTGCTTACCTCTTCGGGGATTACAGGCGTAATGTTACGTTAGGTGTTCGCGTAAATGGTACGAAAACATTGATACAAATGTATTCGAGAAAGATGAATGAATTCATATATTAATTTTGCTGCTTCGTTGGTGTAGTGGTTCAAGCACCACTGCTGATCGGGAGGTCGTGAACTTAGATTTTCTAGTAGAAATTTATAGCAGTGACTCGGAGTCTGGATCTGTGCGTGGTATATGGCAATAGGCTCACCACCTATTCCATGGGACGTAAACGTAACTGGTGAAACGGGGGAGTGTACTGCATTGTGCCTACCCCTTCGGGGATTACAGGCATAATGTTACGTGTTACGTATTTGAAAAGAGAACTGCATGATTTTTTTTATTTTGAAACACGGAAACACATATTTGAAAATATCAGGATATGCGATTTAAAAAGTAAAAATTCTAACTTTGTAGCTGACGATAACTCGAATGGAAGATATCATTATATTGTTATATCAGTTGTCTAATTACAATGGAACCAACTCTAGCACAAGTATTTGTTCTGTGTCTGCGTGTAAAATATCTATATAAGTACATACATATTTACATGTATAAAGGTAGTTTGTCAGTCGTCTGGTTACCATAACACAAGCGCTCTTGATGCTTACTTTGGGATCAGAGTGCCGTCTGTGGAAACGTACCAAGATATTAATTCTGCGTTGCTCAGATCAGATGACCGTGTGTTATGTTGTGCATAAAATATACATTACATTTAAAAAGGTGATGGCAATCTGTGCTTGAAAGTAGTCCCGACATATTACGCCCGTCACAAACATGGAATGAAATCTGCGAAGATTGATTGTCGTAAACAGAACGGACAGTGTTTGTCAAGGGATATCTCAATGCCGTGTCTGTATTTATCTGTAAAGGAAATATTGCATATAATAATGATATATATACATATATCATGTATTTGAGCTAGTTAGCACTGTGTGGTCTACGGCGGTCTGCAGCGAGTTCCGGGTTCAGATGGCTGTCAGGCACATTTTCAATCATTAATCCAGGTATTTGAATCTGTTCAGACACGTGTCTGGGTGTGTCCTTGCGTCAATAATATTATAATATTGGCTACCTACCAAAACTAGTTGGCTAAGTGTAACTTCTGGGTATTATAAATGCTATTTTAATAATGCCATATTATAACTATATTAATAGTATACCTGTATTATTTTACTGTTGGATACGGGTCTTGTCTCAGAATGAGATGAGACCTTCTCATTCACGCCTTCACGTCTTCACGCCTTAGGGAATATTAGGGAGCACTCTAACAATAAGGGATGTTTATTGTTAAAACATTTTGGAGAAAGCAATAAATATGATTTGATTTTTTTACTTTATTTACTTTATTTCATAATAATTTTTTAGAAAAACGTTAATTTTTTAAACACAGTGTTTTGTATGCTTGGATGTTGCGTTATGTGCCAACAGATGGCGTAGAAACGAATAAATAAACAATCCTATCATTTAGATTGATACTGTACGTATGACCTAATGTTATAGTATGCGCGAAAAAATAATACAAAACAGACACAGCTTTAAAAATTAACATAATTATAATGTGATTATGGCAGAATACAAAACCGCCAAAGGCCGGTTGTAAAATTTTTAAGACTAAGACCTTTTTTTAAACAGCCACCTGTCCATACGGCCAGTATAATTTACAACATGCGAATTGGATAAATACTAAAATAGCTCCACTTTGAAACGACGCGAGCCAAATTGTACTTGTATGACCCCGAACAGTAAACGATAAGAGCGATAAACATCTTTTGAACAGCCATAAATTACGTACTTTACTATCTTCAACATCTCTACGTATTTGGTGGTACAAAAATTTGTGTTGGCAAAAGTGCAAGGTTCCGTTCCAAAAGACCAATTGCACGTGTTTAAAACGTGAAAAGAAATTATAATATACTAATGGGTAGTACAAAAAAGTCTTATTCATTGCGCATCCTTAAACTATAAACATAGTTATAACAAAAATAATGCACACGCATAATTATTTCGTATGACGGAACGTGATACATGAAATTGTTTTAACATACATTTATATTATCCTGACATATTTATTATACAGTCTAAAGGCAATAAATAATATATAGACATTATTTTAGAGCATCGGCATTCGTTACGTTTTTTATCGTTATATGTACTTAAAAACACGTGCAATCTATAAAAAAGTGCGAAAAATCTACGTAATTAAAGAAATATACTTATTAACAAGTATTTGTTAACCCATAACACTTTTTTTGCCACAATTTGGGTATTATAGTGCTTAAGTTGACATACTTTTTCTTTCAAGACAAATATTTAAAATAAATGAAGTCATGTGAGATCAGCAGCTTGCATATATTCTTAAATGTATCATAAACAATAAAACTATAACGGTTTTAGAACAGTGAAAGTTACATAACATTAAAAAAATAATATAAATCGCACTTAGGTCAACATTTGACATACATATGTTTAGGTAAAATGACATAGTATGTCATCTTAGATCTAAAGGTATGTCATGTCGTCTTATACAGTAATAAATTGACGAGCATAGTTCGCGTTTTAGTTTTTCGTGTTGATGTTCGTTTGTAATTACCAGGCATCGTGTATTAAACCGAAAAATAT
>DWJK01006264.1:0-10598 GCA_018248815.1 Croniades pieria auraria | reverse complement strand
AAAGAACATTGTTTGGGGTTCTCTTGCGTATATAAAGGCACCTCATTATGAATATTAAAATACATTTGCCATGTACATACAGCGATCAGTTACAGTTTTATTATTAGTATAGATAAAACGTATGCCGATGGTGCTTTTTGTTTTCTTCTGTACATAAAGCCGATAACAGCATTAACTGTAACGGGTGTAACTATTCTGACTTTTTTGAAATAATTAAAAGTCTTCAATTCGAAGTTAAATTAATATCAATTAAAAACTGAATTAATCGGTCAATTGATTCTCCCTTATTTATTCATTCATTTATTCGTTCACTTGTTAATTCCTTCACTCATTCGAAATCCCTCATTCATTCGATATAGTGCCGAGTGTCTGCCGCGGTGTGCTCTGCGCAAGTCGCGGTGTATCGAGGTCGCATGTGTGGCTGTGAATCACATCGCACGGCGCCCATCTCGCCGCGAGCCGCGTTCACCTCACAGCATCTGGCGGACCTCGCCTGACACCCCGTTATCTTCATAAATATTGTAACTCGAGACCTGGCTAACCGAAACATACGTATCTAGCAGTTAGTTAAGAGTACGAAAAGCTAATACGTCTGTTCATTTTTAAGTTATTATTAATGTTGTTCTTGTTGATGGTCAACGCTCCTAAAGGCATCAAATGTCATCCCAATGACAATTTGCAATCTGCGAGGACAATTTAAAGTCAACATTGTGTGATTTCATTTAACAAAAATATTTAAAATTGAAGGAAACTTAAAAATAACATATTCTATTATTAGGATTCATTACATATACGCATGTATAGTTGTTTTACTGATTTCGTTTTGTAAAACTTATTACACCATTAAGAAAGTGAATAATAAATAGAATTTTGATTGTGTTTTGGGCACATTAAGATTGTTTTCAATTTGATTCCTTCTTTTTCTTTCATTATCTCATTATTCCAGAGGTTAATAAACAGAGAACGTCTATTGACAAATACCATCACTTACAGAAGTGACGCACTATGCACTTCTATGTTCATGACTCTCTTGATACAAGCACGCCGGTTTGGTCGACTTCCGACTGTCCCAAGTCCCCTATTCCTAGTATGGTACATAAATCAGAACGTATCTGTAAAAGTAGTCGTGCAACATTGCGACATAAAAAGCGAGGCACACTAGTGGTACTGTGGCGAGGTGCGCGGTCGTTGCCCGCGTACTCTGAACTCTCAATTAATTCGAGTGGCTGAGAGCTTGAAGTGGGTGTCGTCGCAGCTCTATCGGCCGCTAATGTGCCGCGCACTCCGCGCTCGTCTTACTCGCGCTCGCCGCGCTCGGCGCGAGCTGACCGAGAGGTTAACCCTTGTTATCACATAGTCGAGTCGGTTCATTCTTGAAGTGTATGGGTACTTTAAGGAAATTAAACAATACTTTTACATGGCATATCGCCTGTGATCTCGATGAGCAGTAGAGGTAATACCAGACACAACCTTGCAATAGTAATGAAAAAAATGTATCCAATTAGATACCGCGTAACCATATCATTCGCTTGTCTTCAGATATTTGTAGCATAAATGGCAATAAGTAATTGTAAGGACTGCATATTGTAACATTATATTTGATCTATCTAATATACTAATGTAATTGTTGAACCTAATGAATGAATGAAGAACCATTGAACCAATGAACAAATGCTTAAATGAAACAGTGAATGAGTGAATGAACGAATGACACGTGAATATTAAATGAACTCCACGGAGTCCGCACGTAAGGAGTAAAGTAGACAATTGCAACCAATCGGCGGGCGGCGGGAGTAATGTGCGGCTCGCTGCTGTGATTCATATCGCCGATGATGTAAGCGCTTGCGTGGATTGTATACGTGATCACTTACAGCGTGGCGGAGCATGCTTCTGGTCATCTTACATTTCGTACAAAAGTCATAGTATGAAACAATGAGTATTCAGTCGAATCTGTAGGGAAATGGAATTTTCATTATGCACCTAATGCTGTGCCCATATTTATCCTACGCGATACCTAAACACGCTATTGCTTGTTGATCTTGAAACGGGAACGATAAAAGTATTCAGGCAGAAGTGTTTAACCGTTTTATTACTTTCAAACAAAACAGCATCGACGATGTAACGTTTCTATAGCATTAAACCCACTCATTAAGCCGCAGCAAACTTCACAGTAATCTTTTGCCCCCGCGCAGGAGCATTACAAGCGCAGACTTCAGCAACGCAGAGTGCTCATTTGTCATACGAAATATATGAGATTCACTCTGATCAATGACTAATTTAGAGCCATTGTTTAAAGGGTAACAAGTATTCCAAAAGCGGTAATGACTATCATTAATGGAGACCCATATCGACCTACATCTATATCGATGGTGATGAAGTGTTAAAAAGAATTTCGAGACATAAGCATGTATATAACCAAATGCATGGGTAGTGGCGCGCACCTCTTTACAAAAGTGCGTTTTAAATTTTAATATCACTTGCTAACGGTGAAGGAAAACATCGTGAGGAAACCTGCATGCCTTAGAATAAAAAAATAAAAAAAATAAATAATTTACCTGCGCGCGGGAAGAAATTATATACTTTTTTTTCCTATCGCACGTAACACATTCCGTGAAAACTTTTGGAATTTTTATTTTGTAGTGGGTTATAAAGACAGCGGACAGATAAAAAGATGTTTTTTTGTAGCATTGGCTCTGCTAGGTCCCAAATAGGATAATATGCCTTTTACATAAATTTTTCTCGTCTATAATTTTACTGCTTGTGTTATTAAAAAGACAATCAGTCGCAAATTATGCACCTCCTCTTAATGCCCCGTATCCGGAGTCTACCAGCTTTACGAAAACTACAATAGAACATCATCATCATCATGGTTTCAACCGGTCATTGTCCACAGCTGGGCATGAGCTCTGCAATAGCACGCCCCTGAGATGAAAAACAGAATACCGATAGTATCTTTCGCTTCGCAACAATTAAACATTTCTCGGGAATTTTTACTATGACGTAAACATGATGCAGACGATCTCGTACGCGATGGCGACTGGTCACGGATAAATCACGGTCACCATCGGATAAATATCTCCTTATTTACCTTCCACCAACGTATTGTTTATCGCGCATTTATTCTATGGCTTATTTATTTAATGGCTTTCGATTGAACACGTAATAGGGGCCCTTGCCAGTTATCAACCTTGACTGACACCGTCGACGGAGAATCTAGAACAGTGTTAATATTAGGTTATTGTCTCGCATCTCGCTAGAGGTTACCAACTTATTTGTTGAAACTGATATATTATTGTGTATTTCCATAATTATTTATATTGGAATCTTGTCATATTTTTAATTTTCCGTGTCACGAAAATAGCAAACGAGCAGGCAGCAATCCCGAGTGGCTTCTACCGCCTATGGCATCCCAAAGCTATGCTGATCAAGACTGTTAGGAACTTTACTCTAGTAAACATATGTATATATTAGTAAAAGCGCATTCGGTAATATTTAGTATTTGTCTTTTTCCAAGTAAGCTACAGACGCGTTGATACACCTTTGAAATGAGGTTCTTCTAGCATATAAAGTGACCTTCAACCATACTCTGCCGAAACAATAATTGTTCTAGTACCGATAGCTTCACTGTAAAAATCGGTATAATAATGCTTTGAGATTTGGAACTTGGACATTTCCGTAGGACGATACATTCCAAGTAAATATGTCTGTTGAGATCAAAAAATGGCAAAGTTTCTTTTTGTAAAGTCGTAGAAGTCTGGAAAACCGGTGGTGAGTGGCGTGGCGCGGCGGGGACAAAAAGTGGCAGAGGGGCGAGTGGTCGAGTGCGACTGAGTTGCGAAATGTGTTATAACAACGCGAAATGATTGATGCGTCCGCATTCGAGGACATCTGCCGCGGACACGTTCTTGCTTTTTGCTGTCACCAATTATCAGGCTTTGCGAGGCGGGCGCAGACACACATCAGTCGCGGCCGCAGTTGTTACATATGGACGGAATACGACTTATTTTTACCATATATATTTCTCGACATTGGACCTTATCTATATGAACACTCTAATACATATACACGTATACACGTATAATACGTATATACTATAATATATATTGTCAGTTTGTTTAAATTTCATGCCCAAATCGGTAACTAATCCACTTCCACAAAACAGCGTTATATAGAAGAATAAACTTTTCACGTATACCAAATTCCCACGAAGACATTGGACATCACTTACCCACACAAGTCCTGAAACTGAGGCCGACAAGCTGCTTCAAAGAAATGGGTCTGGCGAGGCGAATGTACGAGCTGCCATTAAAGTAGGCTTCTGGACGTTCCGAGGGGCCGAGAGGGGCTACGGCCTGACTACCCGGTAACGCCACCCATGTCACTATGGCAATGTAGCCTGCAAGAAAACAATTAAATTATAATATCATAATTACATTTTTCACTTGTTGGTTGGTTAACACAGCAGTTGAAAACTGACTAATCTCGTGGTCGAATAATCAGTAACCTTGACTATGAGATGAGACTGGGGATTTTTTTCGATTCACATACTAGATATATATGTATTTGTGTTATGAGTACATGCATTTATATTGAATCTGGGTGCAAAATTATTTGTATGAGCATATACGAGTATACCATATATCCTTAGAATTAATTTTTTTTTTTTAATTTTTAGGTGTGTGAATTCTGCCAACCCGCACTTGGCTATCGTGGCAGACTATGGCCTTAACCCTCTCAATATGAGAGGAGACCCATATTCCAACAGTGGAAAATAAATGGGTCGATTATGAATTAACCATCATTAGTACGAGTATTTAGAAATTTGCACATGTCGCTTATTAATTTTTTAACAAATCCAATAGTTAGGGATCAGATAATCGTGGCTGTGTTGTCCCAAGCTATTATTAAAAAAGTCACGTCATTCACACAAATTCCTATTTCTTCTATTACTTATAATTAAAACACCGCACTTAACGAATACCCTTCGTTGATTATAAAGAAATCTGTGCATTCAATGCTTTGATTTTATGTTTTAGATTATTAATCCCCGAATGGGTAGGCAGAGGGGTGTAGTACACTCCCACGTTTCACCGGTCACATTTACGTCCCATAGAATAGGTGGTGAACCTATTGCCATACTTCTGACACAAATCCAGTCTCCGAGCTACTACGAGGAAATCCAAGTTTGGAAACCCAATAGAATTCCACGTGATAATCAAATCCAGGACCACGCGATCAGCAATCGCGCTTGAAGCCACTCAATCAACGAGGCAATCGTTCGAATATATCTTGTATTATAGGAGATTACTTGGTTAGATTCACCAAACTCATAAAGTAAATTCTTGATAGTCTAAACAAAGGTCTGGACTAAGCCAACGCACTAAGGTCAAAGAATAGCGTTAAACCCTAACACACGAAGGTAAGCACTTTTACCGCACGAGTGCAAGAGAGAGAGCCGCGTTAATCGAGTTACAATCGATTCGTTACGACATCACCCATACTCCCTAGGAACGAAAGCAGAGGTAAGAGCGAAGTGGTGCTATAGCGAGTCCGCGTTCATATCAACATGTTATATGTCTTTTTTGCTTGAAACAATAAATGGTGTAAATTCTCCTCATTATCATCCGCCTTTGGATGTCCACTGCTGGACATAGGCCTCCCTTAACCGGCGCTAAATTTTCCGGTCCAGGGCCTTCCGAGTCCAGCAGATTCACTCGTCTACAACTCTCGAAGCTGTAGACGAGTAAACTCTCCTAGGTGAAGGTAATCCCAGATGAACGGAGTTTTGTTCCTTCACTAGAATAGTTACTATACGATTAAAAATGTACCGGCTTAACTCACGCACGTTTTTCGGGATGGCCCGACTAATTTCGGACCTGTACGAGGTCCTTCCTCATGAGCTCCCGCCACTTGCAGCGAGGTCGCGACGGAGGCTGACATTACTACATTTTTTGTTCAATCATTAACGTTAGCATTATTCGCAGTATCAATATCCTCTAATGGTCTTGTGGGGTCAACGACATCCAAGCTTCCATTACACGATTTTAGGTAGCAGGTAGGTATACATTTGAGTAGACCCAATTATATTATAATCTCTTCTGTTTTGATCGGCTAAAGTAACATGAGACACTGCTCTTATAAGTACTAATTGAGTTATATCAAAGTAATAAGTAATAATAAGTCAATTTTAGGTTTTTCTTTACATTATACACATATAAATGATGACAAATTAATCCATGTTGTAGAATTTCAATTGAATGTAACAAAAATGAATATCTACAATGGAAGCCATCGTTGGGTACTAGAGGAAAAATTACCAATTAAGCAATATATGGTGGGAATACTTAAAAGGATTAAATGTAATTATTATTATGCTTTAGGTTAAAGAGATTATAGCCGTAAAAATGCAAAATGACATGCCCCGATGGTTCAGCCGTGTAGAGAGAATGGTTGATGAAAGAATGACGAAACGGATGTACAATTTGTATCTACATGTGGACGCAAGTGCCGAGGAAGACCGAGGCTAACATATTTAGACCAAACAAGTTAAGCACAGACCGAGCACCTTACTGCCTTAGAATAGTCAGTAGTCTACGAAACCGGCGTGCATGAAAAAAGATAGTGATAAGTTTGGAAGAAGTACGACCGGCCTGGAAGTACAGAGATATTTGGCACTCGATGCTCTCTACCTGCCCAGTGAAGGACCTGGCGTAATGATATCATAATGATAATGACTAGGTATTGCCGTGCACTGAAAAAAATTCACTTATGTAATGCAACATTTGCGCCACAGCCCCACGAAGACGGCAGCTCGTCCTATACACGCTTGCAAAGTTGGCCGCTGTCGAAAACTCGGCCGCTAGCGATCTAACGACTCATTGTGTTGCAAGCCTAAACTCGAACAAGCTGTTGTTTGAACCTGTTGAAACTGAGGCAGGAATCGCTGCCACGTTCATGTTGAAAGAATAAAACCATGTCTCATTAGCAGTAACAATTTGCCTGTCACTGGTTATAGCGTTTGGCTTGTTTTTGAAATGGGAATGTATTATTATTAAGCTTCGTTATCCGTGCAATGCCAATATAACCAATGATTAAATGTTTTTAGTTGTTTCATATTTGTAGCATGGTCCCCTTCGGGTATAAGCCTCTTCTATCCTTGACCATTTTCTTCTGTCTATGGCAGCTTTATCCCACGATATTTGTTGTTATCGATCGTCAGCCCATCATTTCCTTTGTCTGCCAACTCTTTTTACATAGTGGAAAGTGGGAATCATCCCCGAACAAATATCATAAATTTACCGACTCCCTTTGTTGTACATGCATGGACAACATAGAAAGACAAGTACAAATGGATACACCCCAATGAAATCGAATCGAACCGCTGCTTAGCACACCGACCAGTGCATCAAACGGGTAATGTGTCAATAAATTTTCTTCATCTGTATGCCTTTTTTAGCTTTTCGTACCACGATAACGTCGCCCCGGTAGGATCATAGAAAAAACAGACAGAAAAATAATTACCGTTTTGTATGTAAATTTTAAAAGTAGCTAAATAATCTAGCGATAGCTATGCTACCAATCAATAGCTTCCAAATCAGGTAATAGAATCTATGAAGACTTCGGAATAGTTTCATTTAATCGAATCAATTGAATCGTCTAACGTACATACGTACATAAGAACATTCATACACGTTCAATGTGACGAAACAATTCAATGATCCAACACGGTTGACCACAGAGTACATTATGAAACACGAGCAAAGCGTGGCATGTTAGCTGGGCAGTCACGCCACGCGACGTGGGGCACCGTGGAATTCGCAGCTCCTCGTTCGTCAACGATGCAGTGACTGCGCGCAGCGGTCGACTCTAACTGTACGTTACTTCCTCTTCGTGCGCGGATCTGTTGCGCGTGGCTCCCGTACACTGATAGATATTGTTACTAATAAAATGATCAATGAAAACCTGACGTTTAAGCTCTATGACATTAAACATCATAAAATAAGTGTAAAGTTGATATAGCAATTTTACTATTAAATGTTTCGTGAGTATTTATACACATGATTAAAATTGTCTCTCCGTATATGAGTCTCCGTCGCGACCTCGCAACAAACGGCGGTGCTCATGAGGAAAGATCTCGTACAAGTCCGAAACTAGTCGGGCAATCCCGAAAAACGTACGTGAGTTAAACCGTTACATTTTGAATCATGTTGATACAGCAACATTGGGGGTATATTCACGGAAGGTGGATGAACAGGTATACAGAAAATACTTTGATCAACCTGTTAAAGGACTGCTTATAACTAACTGCCGTTTAATGTGAAGAAAAAATAGGTTTATATTTTTTTGTAAATGAATGAACAGCAATGAAATTTACTCTGTTTCGACACATAGCTTAGACCGTCGAACATTGTTCCATATACTTCTAACGACTTTCATTTAAAACGTTTTAGTTGTAGAAAGATTGAGAGCGAACAATCCGTTGCTAATGAGATCTATGTTAACGAGGTGACCCGACCTAGCTTCTAGCACCTCGCCTCGCCCCGTGCATCCACAATCCACAATCCGTGTACAATCCACAATAACAGCAACCTTTGTAAACAGGAACCTTTCTGGATTTAGCTGATCTATAAACATATTTGTGTCAGTGTATGATAGTGCCTCATCCTGTAGTGTAACACGTCTTTCCATTGCACTCGGTATATACAGTATGTATACAGACGCATTGGGAAATATTTTAGATCTCGCTCAAACTGGACAAAATGCTCAAAATGGACTTATCGGTAAATTACTTACAAGTGACTCATAGCTTTTACCAATTGACCGATTTTTATTTTCGATCCGTGTCTAAAATTTACCTGACTGTGGTTCTTGCTGATCGAGAAATGTAGGTTGACAGGTAAAAAACCCAAAGCGAACGGTTGTGCACCTTACACAATGAACATATACATCCTGTGGCATGTGTGAACGCAGCTTTATAATAGAAACCAAGACAGCGACGGTGTTGCCGCTATTTCTGCGTGAGATACGCGCCCGCGCCCTTACATAATGAACTCTACTGTCTGGTAACAAGAGCAGTTCGCCGGCCGCATTGTTGTCGACAGAACAATAGACAATTAGCCGGCGTCTCGTCGTGCACTCCGCAATAGAGGCCTTACTGGGTCTCACTTGTTGCCGCCGTCGGAGAAACGCCATACAATACCACTAGTTGGTTTGTATCATTATTTTAGCACCGTCTCCATTATGAAAGAATCGTTTCAAATATCGAGGATTTCGATAAAATTAATTATCTATTTTCGCTTCATACTACAATATTTTTAACATTATGTCCGTAAAAAAATTTTGATATCTGATTATGATCTGATATTCTG
Organism: Croniades pieria auraria; assembly: GCA_018248815.1. Taxonomy (NCBI): domain Eukaryota; kingdom Metazoa; phylum Arthropoda; class Insecta; order Lepidoptera; family Hesperiidae; genus Croniades; species Croniades pieria. The sequence continues at coordinate 1,230 of DWJK01006264.1, read as the reverse complement.
ATATCTGATTCTGACATTGAACCACACAGATTATACGAGGAAAACACTCCGAGTAGTAAAGTACGCAATTGTATTCATTTTTCGTCTTTTCTTGTGTGCAAAATCACGTAACACTTATTTTGTTCGACGGCGTGCAACTCCGTCCGATTCGAAAGTAACGGCGACATAAAAAAACAGCTAAACTATTATGGTCATTTACATAAATCGCATAATCAGGTTCCGCGGATATTAACACGTTTCTTATCAAATACGCTATTCAATTGAAAGTTTATATGATACATTTTTCTCTAGAAGCGTGAGCGCGTAACGGTTATTAGTAACTAATTTATGTCAAAGAAAATTTTAGACTTAGCGGCTGCTCGAAGAACAAAGCGGCTTAAAATTTGCACGGTTGTGTATTTGTACGGCTAGGTAGAGGCGAGTCGGTTCTAGAACGTAAACACAGTGAAATAGTTCTTAGAAGTTTCTAAGGAAATTATTTTATTTTACCTTTTCTTAGAAAACTTCTAACAGGAAGACGTACATTCATTTTCGATAACTTTATTTTTGAATTCGTCTCATTTCAAAATTTCTAACGGCTAATGAAATATTTGGACAGAATCTCATGACCGACTGCGATTGCTAATTAGATTATCTAGACTTCATTAAAATAATTTTAACACGTTTTTCAATGAATCAATTTATAGAACGCAATTACGACCGAGAATTACGAAACTTGTAAGTTAATGTGCAATCGTTAAAAATCTGTTTCAATATTGATAACAAACATAAATACCACGTGTTGCTGCATACAGTATGCGTTAAGTGAAAAATAATGTGACGGGTATGGTTTGCGCGGCTCGGAAGGCAAGCGCAGCTGTAAGGCACGTGACACATCGACCAGAAATTCAAACCGCGTCGGACACTATCGACGTTAGCCTGTAACGCACCGACCCGAGAACCGTTTCATACCGGACAGTACCTTCGTAATTATTCATTCGTATATACATATGTACATACATAAATTTACCAAAAAAAAGTAACATCATGACTGTAATCCCCGAAGGGGTAAGCGGAGGAATGTAGTACACCCCTACGTTTCACCAGTAACGTTTAAATCCAACAATGGACTAGATGGTGAGTATATTGCCATCCACCGGGCACACCTCCAGACTCCGAATCACTACTAGAAATTCTAAATTAGAAAAATCTAATAGTACCCGACCCGGGATTTAAAACCAGGACCTAACG
>DWJK01006263.1:0-10598 GCA_018248815.1 Croniades pieria auraria | reverse complement strand
TACTATACATATGTATATCCGTTTAATTTTTTGTTTTCTATATATAAATGTAGCGAAACATTTGCAGCGCAAGTCCTGTCACGCTCTTGGTGAAAGCAGGGATTAGCTAGCAATTACACTACAACCAGTAGTGAACAGATACGCCTGACTCGTGAGCTGAGGACGTGTTTCAATTTCCCTCTCATCCAGCTGCGATACACAGCTGTACTACACCGGAAATATAAACTTAACTGTTTGCAATATGACACTGTGAGATGCATTAGGCAAACGTATCTTTTGAAAGAGAAAAGAAAAAAGAAAGCTTTATTTGTAGTCACTGCAGCGTACATACAAAATACGTTGCGAACTAAAGTTACTTTTTGTTGGTTCATATTTGAAAAACGATTTTTATTTTCAGCGCAAGTTTGCACGGATGCGGACTTTAGCTCTGCAGCAATACCAATCCTTAATTGAGAAGCAGTAGTATAGCTGAGCATCTTCTCCAACAGTCTTTTTTGTCATTCCTGTGTAGAACACAGAATCTCTTACAGAATCTCCTCTAAGAATGAGAAAGGTTAAGTCTGCAGTCCACCACGTTGACCAAATGCAGGTTGGCTGTCACGATACACAATAACATGTATCATTGGCAAGTATACCGCAAAGCAGAAATATGAACCATACATGAACACCTTTGGAAAAATAAATATTTTCATTTAAGATCGTTTTTCAACTTAATCATGCGCTCGAAACAAAAAAAGTGTTGCTCCAGTATACTGTTAAAGTGCTGTATTTTGTTCATTAATTTTTATTTTTTGTTTTCATTTCGTGGTTATTTCGTATGCGTAATTTTATTGTTTGTATTATATAACTAATTAGTAGAATTTTTAATTGAACGAATTTAATTAAATTAAACTGATAAATATCCAATATCCAACTTATAACCGTACATGTTTATTCCATTTTGTCCATTAAAGAGCAGATCAGAATTTCGGAGAGAGAAAGACAAAGAGAGAGAAAGACAGAGAGAGAAAAAGAGAGACAAAAAGAAAGAGATTCAAAAGACTGTTTTATAAACTATTTATTACAGCTCAACAGTTTATAAAACTTCTTTGGACCTATTTAGTATGGTAGAGTACGATTCCATCCGTTTTCAATCAAAGACGCTATCGTTAATAGGCAATCAAATTTCAGATAACTCTTGCATTGCTCAGTACATATTTGTGTGTAATAATCTGCTTGTTTAATGTAAACTAACAAACAGTACGAATTGCTTCATTACTCGTATGTCATACATTGATGCCAAAGCCGATACCAGTACCAGTGACAGTCGCTTTGTACATCACGAATGAACTCGCTGATAGACGATATTACTAAGTGACTTGTTTTACCGTTTACACGAGCAATATTAGCGGAAAATATAAACGTTAACTCGATTTAGATTCTCTTTAAAAATATCAGCCTGCACCTGTCCACTGTTGGACATAGGCCTCAGAGAGAGGAGAGGAGAGATGAGATGAGAGAGATGCCTCTTTGGGCAGGCCTTTAAAAATATGTAAATTTTTATTAATACATATTTTATTTTACTATTAAATGTCTCGTGAGTGCTGATACAAATGATGCATCAGCTTAACTCAGATATGTTATTCAGTTTTCACTAATAATTGTTTTAAACAGTAGTCAAATTCGAATAGTTGAACTTCAATCTGAAGTAATTTATCTGAAGTTTCTTTTAGTTTACACGTCTATACCAAATCGTTCATACAAGGATATAATAGGGAGGACATTGTTGTCGCGATAAAGTAAATATAAGTAAATTTAACTGGTAAAACGTGGGAGTGCACTACACTCCTCTGCCTACCCGTTCGGGGAGTACAAGATACTACGTGTTAAATAAAGTAAATATCGTACAATGATTTTCCGGTAAACAAATGTCTAGTAATACATTCCAGAAACATTAATAATCTACATATCTATTTAATTATAGCTATTTTTAAAGTACGATTTATTTTTATTTGTCGTATCTGAATAATTATTTTTCTTGTTTACAGTAGCAATAGCATCATAAAAATCATATACACATGACTCATCTCATACATCTCATACTCATCATATACTATAGTCAACCGTTCGTAAAAGTATCGTATAGTTCGTTCGTATAGTATATCGACTACCCACTCTGAGTGGAACTAGACACGTATTCACCAAACGGAAACAATACGTGAATACATCAAAACATCGAAACACGAATACGCCAATACGCTATTCCAGATCAATCGACAATGTCATCGAATTCTGTTGTAATCAGAACTGTTAATTACTACGGGGTATTGAACAGCCGCGTGTTGTGATACAAACGGAACTCATAGCTAAATAGTTATTTGTGAATAAAGCAAACGTCTTGCTTGGCTTTAATCCAGGGGTCTTTCCTACAGACGTAGTTCTTTCTAGAATTAACTTCTAAGTTATTTTTCTGTTAATATTTTCGTACGATATTGGTAATTAAGATCTTATTGATAGTATTGTGTTCGTATTAAAAATGTTTGTTTCACATTAGCACAAAATTTTTTTTTAAACGGCAAGCTATTTATTTTTGGAATAGGAAATGTTTTTTTTTGTTGTAAACAAAATAGGGTTTCTAATAGGTATTTTATAAGTCTGAAATTTTGAAAATTCTAATAATAAAATTCCGTTAGATAAAAGTTGAACATGCAAAATCACCGAACACCTCGGTTCTAAAGCAATATTTTTATCAAATACACACAGATTTACAGAGTTTTAAATGTGAATATTTTTTTAATTAATTGGTTTATATTTGATATTTATTTATGTGATTAAAACCTCCCTGTTACAGAGATTTGTTTTTATACGTAACATCACACCTGTAATCCCTGAGGAACCAGGCATAGGAGTGTAGTACAGTCCCACGTTTCATCAGTTACGTTTAAGTCCCATGGAATAGGTGGTTAGCCTATTGCCATACACCGGGCACAGATCCAGACTTCGAGTGACTACTAGAAATTCTAAATTAGAAAATACCAATAGTATCCAACCCAGGGTTTGAATCCAGGACCTCCGTTAGGCAGTCGCGTTTGCAACCATACGACCAACGAGGCAGTCAGATTTGTTTTTGTGATCGCACAGAGTGTAGTCCAAAAAGAAGTCAACAGAAAACTGAAATAATGGGCCGCAAGGTGCACTATTATGAGTCTTCGTGATATTAACTCACAGAGTACATTAATTTTACAATAGTATTGTTCCTGTTATTCCTTCCATTGATTCTAGGTTCACGGTCTGTGGCTCTCTTGCAATTAGTTTCTGTTCAAAGCACGCCCGCTACAGGACGGAGTCTATGATGCGAGTTAAGCCAATGGAGCCATATCTACCGTTCAAGTAAATGGCCGATGAATTAAACTGTTTGAATGTTTATTCACTTAATACAAACTTAGAACGAATGTCAAAGGCATCGCTCTTGGAAATGTTTCATATAATGCTCAAAATAAGAACTGAAAAAAATTAACAAAATGACAAAATTTTTAATTAACTCGATATGTACCATGCCGTAAGGAAATGTCAAATTAATACGTATTTAATTTGTACATCAAAAAGGTATTTTCCGCCAATGGGCCCCGATTTGAATGGGGGCTCGCTCCAGGGCGTAGATAAACGTATTTTACTTCATTAACGTAATGAAATTTCGTAAAATTGGCCGAAAATTAACCGTCTGATAGAGTTTCCTTTAATACATGGTTTTACAAAGAAATCGGGTGCCGCTACAAAGGTATGGAATTGGACAAATAACAAGTTAGATATTTAAATCCATATTATATTTTAAAAATCAGATAAAAATAAATACAGTGTTATTCTTTTCGAACTAGATCAAAGTAATTTTATTATTTATTAGTTTCTTTCACGCTTATTATTTTATTGTTTAAACAGTATTGTTACATATTAAATAAATATGGGAAATATATCAAGTGTTTTTATTCCATAACATAAAATTCGGTAACTAAAGTAAATATAACAAATCCTTAAAAATGTATGACTATTTTCTATCGTTACCTCTACTTACTATAACATGGATAACAAAACATGAAATACATACATGCAAAAATAATTGTTCATATTTACTCAACTCATCGATGTTCACGTTAAATATCTTTTTTATTTTCTAAATATCTAAATACTTCAAACATCGTACTAGATGGACAACAAACAAATGTATGTATATTTGAGTCCATAAAACTGGAGACAATGCCCGAGGTCTCTATACCGAATTTAAAGTATATTTGGACAGGCCTGCGAAAGGGCCATTGTTTCCCCCGTGTGTGTATCAAGGGTAAAGCCTCTTAAGCAAGATTAATCCTGAAAAAATGTTCCATCTCCCTACTTACCCCGCGCGAGGCCCGAATGCCGCCGTTCATGAAACATCTCCTGAGAAATCAGGAGAGGTTACTTGCCGTCGTTGTCGAAATACTTACGCAGCCATTGTAGGTGAGAGAGTTATAATGAAGGCATATAAGATATTTTTGAAATCTTATCCGATTTTATGTTTCCTGTTGGATCTTTTATTATGAGTTTATCATTGTATAGGAAGGTATATGCTTTCAGTAAGTTACATCGTGTTATTCGGACTCATATTATTAAATATTAAAGAATAAGTAAGAATCAAGTATCATTGTTAAATGTCTCGTGAGTATTTATACACATGATTAAAAAAGAGGAGACTGAGTCTCCGTCGCGACCTCTCTGCAAGCGGCGGGTGCTCATGATGAAGAACCGCATACAGGTCCGAAATTAGTCGGGCCATTCCGAAAAACGTACTTGAGTTAAGCCGGTACATTTTTAATCACAAGTATCATTGCATGATACAGTAATGGTATTGATTTACTTATACAAGTGGTGAAACATGTATGCTGTTTGCCTGGGGCTGTAGCGCCGTGATATATGTTTCTAACTTGAGACAGAATTTATTAAAACAACTTGCGGCTAATTGGCTATAAACTTATATAATCCTTACTGCTGGGTATGGGCACCTTCCGTAACTGCGAGCAAATTTGGCCACGCTGGTCCAGTACGGGGTAGAATTTGTACGAGTTCGTATTTAAGGTTTTTTTGAACCGTCTTTAAGACCGACGAAGCTTAAGCATTGTTATTTGATAGTAACCCGGACCAACTCCTGAACGTGCTCTCCGAAGCACAGATATGCTCATGAAAATTTGCTAGTAGTGGTTACCCATCTAAGTGCCCATCACCCATAGCGTTGTTTAACTTTACAGGTCGATTGGGACTTGCAATTAGTTCAGAGCTGCAGGCGCTTTACTTTCTTCGCTTACTAATTACATTTCTTAGTAACTAATAGTAATAGTTTACTAGAAGAGTTTAGTAAAGGAAACAACAGTCACTCGTAACGGCTGTCTTCTCGTTCGCTGCTCTTTTCATGTGACTAAAATGATAACAATAATCTCTCTGCTTTTTATAACAAAATAAGTTTCGGCCACACATTATGTAACATCATACGCTATTTTCGAAATAACAAATCAGCTAATTAGAGCGATGTCCTCGTGGTGGCCGGCTTTGTGGATTAGGGCTTTGTACGAATTCAGGTGGGCTTACCTTTTTAGGTCACTGTCGCCTGCGGTTATGTAATTTAAAGTAACATGATTTCACATACTATATTGATTATTTCCGATATTAACATTTTGTATTGTATAAACCGCTATTGAACAGAATCAACAGCTGAGGAAAGATTCCACCAAGTTTCGCCGACGCGAATTGTTAACTAATTAGAGTATAATTATCTGTCTAAGTTGTAAAGTCACTGATACACCGTCTGGTTAAGTATGAATATGATGTAAATAATATAATGTTGTAGCTGAAAATATTATGAATTTAGTACCTAATGTTGTTACGTACATGCATTGTACACACTTTTAGTATATATTTACAACTCTAACACGTGACTATGCCGACCTACATCCTGTGTTCCGTACTATCATGTAATGTATGATAAAAATAATAATGTCAAATGATGATATTACAGTACTAAATTTTTTACCACTGTTAAGGTGTAGTTCGCAACGAAATCTCCTAAATAAAAAAAATAAAATATTGAATAAAAACGTAACAACCTAACATCACGCCTGTTTTCACGACGATAAAAATATTGAGAAAAATCTATGTAGAAGAAATGTTACATCACGCCTGTAATCTCCGAAGGCGTAGGCACAGGAGTGTAGTACACCACCACGTTTCACCAGTTACGTTTACGTCCCATAGAATAGGTGGTGAACCTATTGCCATACGCTGGGCATAGATCCACACTCCCAGTCACTACTAGAAATTCTAAATTAGAAAATTCCAATAGTACCCGACCCGGGATTTGAACCCAGGACCTCCCGATCGGCAGTCACGCTTGCAACCACTCGACCAATGAGGCAGTCAAATAATGATTAACTAGGGAAATTGTTAAAATCAATGTTATGATAGAGGCTTAGTTGCACAATTGTAGCTTCCGATGATGTGTCTCAGGTTTGAAACACGAATATGTAATTCTAACTTTACCAAATATATACGTAGTTATATATTTTAAATATATTAAATATTATATTATATATATAAATATCACATATATTGGGATGTTTTAAATAAACGATATGAACGCGTTATATTTCTCCATAAGTTTCTCCAACGCGAGTAATACCTGACGTGGCCCTTCTCATTTTGATATCCAAGTGTATAACGATAAAAGAGATTGATAGAAAAAATTGATGAAAAAATAACGCGTCAAAATTCAGCCAAATCAAAGCTATATTTCATTTATTCGGGAACAAATATTAAGATTATGGCTGTGCTGCATGACCAAGTAAAATTTGTCAATCCCTTAATTTACATTACAAAGAGATTCAAGTTTCTGTTTCTCTTAGATATCATTTAATTTAGTGAAGACGAAACGTTTCGGTGTTATTATTATATCAATACACCAGATCATTTGCGGAGCAGGCAGAAAACTGAGTTCTACATTTCTTTATCCGTACAGACCTGACATATTTCTACTTTCACCACTGTCTTCATACACATTTAGGTGCAAGCTGACCAAATCATACCGCCTGGTTTTAATGTTTCAGAAGTTCAAGTTGAAGGCTCTACCGCGAAGACGGCCGCAGTCTTCAGGTCTGCCGTAAATCGGAAATGCGTTATTGTTCTCAGGTTTGAAGAATGTTGTAAGAAGAGTTTTCAACGTCAGTAATCCTCATGGATTACAGCTGCTCTGTCGATTGTAACAGATAGGTTTCAGAATGTTTGAACTGAAATGAAATCCAGTCATTTAATATTGGACAGATATACTTTTAATCACCATACCTTAAAAACGATATAAATAAAGTGTGATTGATCAGGTGCCTGAAATGTTTTCATTTTATTTATGCACTCAGACAGGCTGTTGGTGATGAAAGCTGTGGTCTGGAAATTAGATATGATTTTATATTATATGTTTTTTTTAATCGTCCCATTAGCATTCCACTGTTGGAATATGGGTCTATTGAGAGGGTTCAGGCCGTAGTCCGCCACGCTGGCCAAGTGCGGGTTGGTGGACTTCATACACATTAGAAAAATTATTTTATTCTTTTTTTTTATGTTACGACGGAGTGTCTCTGTTATTTCGTCAGGTTCTTAGGATTATTTTCCTTTTCATGTTTTAGACTCCATAGCCTCAAATAGAAGGTGGACAACAATAGTCCAACTACGAAATGGTATGCCCGTTTTGTAAGTTTGGCCAATTTTGTATCACTAAAAGTCGTGTTTTAAAATAATCCACTGATTTGAATTATGGAAGTCTCAAAGAGGTTTATTGATGTTATTTCTGGGGTTTCACGCTGTATAAAAACACATACATGTGTATATATGAACAAAAGCGACTCTGTGACTAAATGATCTGAAAACTCGCAAAGTTTGCCGCAACATAAAAGTAAGACTAAAATAAAAAAGCTTTTGCCTAATGCCCTAACTTCTCACGTATAACATGCAAAACACGTAAAGTCTTTTAAGTGAATCAACGAATTTTCCTCATGTAAGGTCCCGCGCACATTATCGACGCGACATATACAACATTATTTGCATTAAACCGGATTATTCTATAAATATCTTACATCAATAATGATAAGATAATATTTCATTATATCATATAACTTATTTCATATAACTTAGCTATTTCTGTGTCCTAAGAACCTATGCATCGTTAGTCATTTATTAAATAGTAATTTATTTATATAAAAAAAATTTTTATTATGAAAGTCTCATAACAATTTTATGAAACAATCATTATAGTGTATGGTCCTCGTTTAAAACCAATAAATAAAGTATTGATATATGTATATGTACATACATACATACATATGTATAAGCATTACAACATACTTTTGTATAAATAAGTAGTATAAAATCCAAACCACATTTTTACACGTACCGTAAAATATAATCAATTATTCGACACGAATTCTAGTTTCGGTCAAAACCTACACCAGATCTTGTGTACCTACTTCAAAAACATAATAAAAGACCTATTTTACCTTAAAACCCAATATTTTCTCCAGCTATCTAGCAGATTATTTGAAGTGAAATACACACAACACACAAAAATGTTAATTTTTGTAATTTTCGTACACTTTTATTACGCACAAAATAATATACGTACAAGAATATCCTCGAATACTTAATGAAAACTAGTTTCGGCCGATACGAATTTACTACCTCAAACGAAATCAAAACTGTAGTAGACCAGAATTTCCAACCGAAACAAAAAACAAAACATTCATCTATTCCATTAATCAATTTTCTGTAAACACAACACGACTTAACGAATTTCAAATAAAACATAACACTATTTTGGGCGATTTCGTTGGACTTTCGTCTTGCTATTTCTAATGAAAAAGAACTATTTCGCCAAGACGTTAGTTAGACCCAATGTACGGTGGACCTATCTCGATAAATATAGAGGCATTTCGTACAGAATCTCTTCACCTCCCCTAGTATTATTCAGTGATATTGCTCGTGAAATGGGAAGCGTAAATGTGCTTTGTGACATACATGTTATATACCAATTGCTGATACATCCCAGAGCTATTTCATTAACTTAACACAGAGCTTATGATCAATTTACATTGCCATAGTTTTTTGGTTTTTAGACTAGAAATAATCACGATTTGCGTAAGGCTGCAAGCAGGTGGGAGACAGCAAGTGTAGAATAGAGCGCGACAACTCTCCTTAGGGAAGACTTAATACTTAAGATTTTGTACATTATATATAAGATGTTAAGACACCTGACATTCCATACATATATGAGTATTTCTGAATATATTATTCTGACATATAAATTTACATCAACAGCAACAAACACACTTCATACAAATTTTCATCCTGGTTGGAATTGAACCTATACACTCTAACAAACACAACCACTAGACCAGGAGGTCAGTTAACTATGCAATTACTTTAAACACAATAGCTTGCAATCTAAGCGTTACAGGTAATCCAATACGTCGTTACTGTTAAAGGAAAAACAGCTAAGCAATAATGCAAGTACGTATTGTGGTACAAGATCATAAATTACGTTGTATTCAAAACGCCATTATGAAAATATTACCTTATTTGTATTATTTGGCGACGTATAAATATGTTTGGTGTATGTTTAATAATATTTATTTGTTAAGGATAACCAAAAAGCCATACACATATTATTCATTATTATTAGTATCTAGTTTTTGCCTGACATGTGTCATTGGATCATGCGAAATCACCTAATAAGAACATTTCCAGATATATAGTATATTCGATTTCAAGTAATGTTATTGAATGTGACAGCAATTATATTTGTATAATAATAGTAATAAAGCAATAAAAATATTTAACTTTAAATAATAGTATCTAATGTAACGGTACCATTTATGACTACGTTAAAATGATACAAATAAATGATTTATATCTGTAACCACATCACAAAAACTGGAATACAACAATTCAATAATCTAACCATTACGATCTGGCTGGATGCGGCAAGCCGAGGAGAGGGCGCGATAGCGCACATTGGGGGAGGCCTATGTACAGCAGTGGACTGAAATAGGCCGATGATGATGATGATGAACCAGTACGAGTTAGGGTTAAAACTAGATATTGCCGTAGTTCTTTCTCACGCCTACAATAGGCAATAAGTGAAATCCATAAATCATAAGCTTGAATCGTATATTTCGCTTGCCACTCTGAATTGTACCACACACCAGACCATATTATACCAATTAGCCATAAGTTACATGACACATCATCATTAGATAAAATATTATATGAGTAGCGAAATACTTATATGTATAATAATTATACTCATAAAGGTAATGTCTTATTATATTTATACATAAATTATGCCAAGTGATCTATACATATAATAAAACTGTAACTGATCGCTGTCTATACATGGCAAATACATATATTTAAAACTTCATAATGGGGTGCCTTTATATACGCAAGAAAACCCAAAACAATGTTTTTTCATGTTGTCTGTATGTTTTTGCACGCTAGTCTCAGAAAAGGCTTATCCGATTTGAATGCAGTTTTTAGAATTATTTTGTGATGGA
>DWJK01006262.1:0-10599 GCA_018248815.1 Croniades pieria auraria | reverse complement strand
CCTTAACCCTCTCAATATGGGAGGAGACCCATATTCCAACAGTGGAATGTTAATGGGTCGATTATTATTTTTTTTTTTTAGTCATAAATAAAATATCCATGGACACATACAAATAACACACTTTAGGTAGATGCTAGAAAATCGCTGGACTAAAAACCTCTTCATCTAAAAAAAAAGACATCAATACTACACATAGTTGGCAAATTTGATTAAAATACATTTGGAATTTATTAACATTTTATTTACAAAATGTAAATGGAGACAATTTGACATTATTTTTTAAGTTAAATGAAAAGGAATATACCATTAGAAAATTTAGGGATATATGAAGCAAAAATGTTTTTATTCACCTATTAATGCCTGTTCCATCTTAGCTTCTTCTGGTAACAACTCTCCCAGTTCCCCTTCATTGAATGTAATGACTGAACAGAACCCATCAGTACTGGACGCCACTAGTATTCGTCCGTCAGGCGACCACGACAGGTCCGTGAGTCTGCAAAGGTATAATATTAAGTTTAGTTCATTTATCTCTTCGTTATATTGAAAATTATATCTATAATCTTAGGGCATTTCTGCATGAGGGTGTCTGGAAAATATGTAGTTATGCAGATAATTTCTTTGCACTTAGACACTGAATAAATATTTATGCTCCTTTTACAAATATTTACTTGGGTAGGAATTAATCCAGTTCAGTCAAAACATCTCCTTGAAGGTCATGATATGATTAAATTAATCATGAATATCTATTGACATTAAATTATTAAATAATATATTACTTACTTTGACAATCCACATAATGCAATATGTAACACAGTAATCTTAAAAATATCTTTTATAACGGATCGAAACATGTTTACCTCCAGACAGTTGTTGCAACTGACAGATGACTATTTTTATGAGTGTATAAGTAGAGGTATAGTCACTACAGTAACATGTGAACGAGCGAGACCTGGTGTAGTGTATGTTGGAGATGAGCGCGAGCGGGGTCCGCTGCTGCGTGTCGTAGAGCAGCACGGAGCGCTTGGTGGCGACGGCGAGCAGCGCGCGGCGCGGCAGCGGGAAGGCGGCGCGCGCGCGGCGCGGCGCCAGCGGCCGGCGCGCCCAGCGCAGCACCAGCGCCGGCTCCGCGCACGGCACCACGCACACCGGCCTGCACACGCGCCGCGCCGCTTGTACCTTCTGCTCTCGTTCATCTCATAATATTTATGGCCGTCACCTGGCTTGACTGGTTGAAAATTGGTAGCCACTTGGCATTAAATCCACCGTTTGTTGGCAACAATAGAGTATAAATAAGTAAGAAAACGAACATTCAATCTTGATCACTTAATGACAAATGATGAAATAAAACTGTCACCCATGCTAGTAGTGATTTTTGCATTAGAACTAAAGCTAGATCTTGTGTACGATTCCTAGTAGTGGTACTCACGCTTTAAGAGAATATCTTGTATATATATATACTGCATGTATAGGCTTCATATCGAGCTTGCTCTGCTCAGGTTCTATTTTGCCCGCTGGTACTACAATTAAAGTTTACAAGATAATAATATTCCATAGTTCACACTTGATTTGTATGTTATGACTACTTTTAATTTAATGAAACATCTCTTCTATGAATTTCATATCATTCTATGAATTTGAATACAGATATCTGTGTAAAATTTTAAAGTTTAAAGTTGGTAGACCTTACATGAAGTAGAAAACATTTTAAAAACTTTAAAATATCCAGCTTTCCTAAGGTTCCCTTCACAGTGAATGATATTTAAACTTAAAATTTACTGCAACTGTAAATACAATCTTCAAAAATGTCAACTACGAATTGGAATATGGATTTCCAAAGTGTGTTTAAATCCGAAACCACTAGACAAATCACTATCTGAATATTTTCTTTATTTTTATTGTGAAAGTATATATTAATTTTACCCGCTATCAGTAATCCATCCGGACTAAATTGTAGTCTTCTGTAGAATGTCTGAAGAGTGTCATCATGGTAAAGGCGGACTTTGATCTCGTGCAGAGGGTGACCTTTTGGAAATGGCAACACTGCTTTACTGCTTCTTGATACCACTTTCTTGGTGGCTATGTCAAATGTGCGGAACACTCTGTAATACACAATTAAATGTTAAAGTTCAAAAATATAAATCCATAAATATCTAAATATTAGAGTCAAATTAATAATTTAAGTTTTTGATATAATACTTCTGGACTGAAGTTTGTCATAGCTTTTGGGTCCCAGGGTTATACCTTACCACACTTTACTGATTATGTGAATATGCTATACCAAGATTACTAATAACATTCAACCTTTGGCAAACTTATAAAATGATCAATGTGCTAAAATGAGCAACTACCTATCTGAGCTAGTAGTAGCAATGAATTGTCCTTGAGGATCCCATGCCACACCTTGTACAAAACCCTTGTGATCTGTCAGGATACAGGAATATCTGGATCGCCCAACATCCCACAACAGCAACTTGTTGTCCACTGAACCAGATGCTAGTTGAGAGGAGTCATTGCTCCAACACAGGTCTAACACATCCTCCACATGCCCTCTCAAGGTCTGAAATCAGTTATACAATTTAAATTATGTTTATATTTATTACTGAAATTAATAAAGGTTCTTTTTGTACTTTTTCAATTTCAAAATGCCAGTAGGACAAATTCCTGAATTAGGATATGCACTCCATGCTCCAAATGACTGGTAGATATGTAAGAATTTTTAAATTTGGTCTTTCTGTATTTTCAAAAGAACAGCTGTTTTTGAAATCAACCAAGAAGAATGTAAAAGTATAATATAAATTTGTTTGACTTAATACAAATGGAAAAATGTACTGGGTTACTTATTACTTGCTTCAGTTTCCTCTACCTTATGAACAACCCAAGACTCCTTATACACCTCTTCTCCAAGCTCTGCTGTTGGAGCACACTCCTCAGTCTTTTGTTTCCAAATGAAAATTATGGCTTCATCGTCACCTGAGGCCAGATATTGCCCATTAGGTGACCACCTCACTACATTCACAGCCTTTAAATGTCTTGTGAGATCTGCTGCAACTTCTAGATTCACTGAACCGTTATTTGTAAATGAAATGTGCCATATCTAAAAAATGGAGCATTTACAGTTAACAAAAAGAAATTCTACAGGAAGGAATATGAACCTATAACGAAAAAATGCGTTAAAGTTGATTTATGAAATATAAGTTTTATTTGGGTGTAAGAAGTTAAAGGCCACCAAATAATTGTAAAGCTTACTAACCAAGACATGAGAATCTGTGCCTCCAGAAGCAAGTCTTAAGGGGCCATTAGACTCTGTTCGTGGTTGGAAATCTACACTAAGCACTGGATCTCGGTTATGCCAGGAAATTTCTGGTATTGCGAACTTCATAATTATCACAGTTTTAACAATTTTTAGTTCATCAATGAAGAAAAGCAAAGTTTATAAGTATCAACGAAGCTCTAAACACTTCGTTCCAATTAATTTTTAACTATTTCTGTAACTGTCACATTTGGCGCGCATTGTACAATCTTTTTAAAATTAGACGAATCTGAGACAAGATCTTCAAGAAATATGAGGCATATATTCGAGTAATTAATTTATTAATAATTTAAATTTGGTGTCTTAAGTTTTTTTTTCTCAAAAATTATTTGTAGCGCAATGTTAACAAGATAACACGTACACGCATTAAATGTATTCTAGTCTTACATTTACAGGATTCTACTGGCACTGCATAAATGAAAGCTGTCAATGTCATATTTCATTTGGTTTTTCATATTTTAGTGCTCTCTTTCTGAGTGACGTTTGGTCGACATACAAGACGCCAAAATGGTGTGTTCCCAATAATTAAATCTGTAAAAATCCTAGCTCGTATTTTAAACGACACAGTGCATTTAGTAAAAACTTGTGTACAGTGTATTGATTTCCTTAATCGTGTCGTTATTTTATAGCCGATGGTTGTAAATTTCAGGTGAACGTACCAAAACAGCGCAGGACTTACTGCAAAAAATGTAAGTGCCACAAGGTTCATAAAGTGTCACAGTACAAAAAGTCAAAGGAAAGGCATGCTGCGCAGGGCAGAAGGCGTTACGACCGTAAACAGCAAGGTTATGGTGGTCAGTCCAAACCCATCTTCAAGAAAAAGGTACGTCCATCGGCTATCAACATAACCTCTATGCGGTTCATATTTTATGATAATATAAACAATAAAATTCCTTCCATATATGAAAATATCTTTTTTTATAGCCAAGTAAGAATGAAATGCGCTACCCAAGTTTAACTAAACTCTTGGTTTTGTTTACGTTATGTAAATATCTTTCTAGTTTGTTTATCTATTGGCTCATGGAAAGCACTAGTCAAACTTCATTCCAAGTATGATTATTTAACAACTTGAGATGCAAAAGTTCCCATTTAAAATACAGATTTCGAATCATATCACTGAGTTTGTATATATTGAAACAGTCTTTAGACTAACTTATTCCAGTATTAAAGATTTCCTACCAAGGTTTTTACTTATTTTTATAAGCACTGAATATGGATTTGTTATTATGTATATAAAATATTTAATTGTTCTTTTTAGGCGAAAACTACCAAGAAAATTGTGCTTCGTCTGGAGTGTGCTGACTGCAAGGTGAGGTCGCAGGTGGCTCTCAAGCGTTGCAAGCACTTTGAGCTGGGTGGAGACAAGAAGAGGAAGGGACAAATGATCCAATTCTAAAATGACTAATAAATAAGATTAACATCTATACTTTGGCTTTCATTTGTACAAATAATAGACAAGTTTTATGAGCCTACATATGACATCAATTGAATTCTGTTCAAATAACTAACATTCTCGAAATTCCTTCAAGATAGTGAAGAAAACGTCTGTCTTAAATTATTATTTCTATTGTCCAATTTACATTTTGCAAATATTCCATCAAATTATGGCATTGACAAGAAAAATGTTTCTAGTGTCAGATCCACTATCACAGTGATAGCTCAGTGGTTACGAAATCAGCCTTACACTCCGAGGGTGCTGGGTTCAAATCCATGGCGCCGCAACTCTTTACAAGTGTGTTTTAGATTTAAATATCGCTTGCTAATGGTGAAGAAACCTGCACACCCTAGAATTTATAAAAAAAAAATTTCTATGGTGTGTGAAGTCTGCCAACCTGCGCTTGGCCAGCGTGGCAGACTGATGGCCTTAACCTTCTCAATATGAGAGGAGACCCATATTCCAACAGCGGAATGATAAATGGGTCGATTCTTACCTACTGTCAAAGAATTATACAAGTACAATATTAAATTAATAAACAATACTGTTAGTTGTATATAAAATATCTTTGAATTAACTGTCCATTGATAAATAAGTCTTCACTAATTCTGTTCATCCATTGTCCAGTGGTATGTAACATTATGGAGAAGTTAAACCCATCTTCGCCCATCCATTTTATGGATGATTGGTTTGTTTGAACAGTATGAGTTTATGTTTTTGAGTTTGTGCCTGCTATCTTGAACTATTTTGAGTTTGTGGTAAACCTTTTACTGAACTTCTGGTGTTTTTTGTTACATTAATCATATTTAGTCTCATATAACAGTTCAAGATTATAAGGATTAGTAAGCTGGAGTGACAGTGGGCTGGTCACATCTGTCACAGAACCAATAGCAGTTGAAGCAGATGTGTTCTGGAGTGGAGATGACGACTGCAAAAATAGTGTAGGACACCCTCCAGCTAGGTGGAATGATGATATACGCAAATTGGCTGGCAGTGGTTGGATGTGAATAGCTGAAGATCAAGCTCAGTGGCGAGCCATTGAAAAGGCTTATGTCCAGCAGTGGACAGGAGTAGGCTGACGATGATGATGATAACAGTTCATACAAAATTTGTTAATATTTATGAAACCCGCAAGTTACACCTAGATTATTAAAAATGTCCCAGCTTAACTCACGAATTCTCGACGGAGTCACCTTCGCGACTTGTCTGCAAGCGGCGGAGCTCATGAGGAAGGACCTCGTACAGGTCCAAAACTAATCGGGCCATCCCAAAAAACGTATGTGGGTTAAGCATGTACATATTTTATCATGTGTATAAATACTCACAAAACATTTAATAGTAAAATAATACACCTAGATAGGTTCAAATAAGACTTCAATTGTAAATAGCCATTTACTATAACCCTGGCATCTGCAAGCATAATGCCCTTTTTCACTTTATATGAGATCTATTAAATATGCTATTAGAAATTCTCCTGCCAATCTCTGAAAGCAAGGGCAAATAATTTGGTAAATTCTTCTGTTTATGCTGTATAAAATATTAATTGTACTACCAAAGTACATACATCTTAAATACTAAACCATCTGTTTTTATAATGTTCTTACACAAATATTTTACTATTTTAACATGGGGCTGTAAATTTAATAAAAAAATAGAGGTTTCCGCATATAAAATCTTATTAAAATTAACTAATCAAATTATAAAATTACAACAGTTAACAACATGTTTTATGTAAAATTCCATTTTCTTTTCATATAAATAGGTATCGTACTGTAAATCTATTTCTTCAAGATCTCATCTAACACGTGTGGATCTAGTCCTTCTAAAGATATTTTTAATTTGACTGCATCCAAAGGCACTCCAACCTGCACCATTTTCACAAATTTCAAATATTCCGGTTTTACTTTTGTTGTTTCTTGACTTTGAGGTTCAGACTCATCAGTAGGAGCTTTAGATTCTGCTTCGGTTGAAGGCTGGTCAACCTCGGTTTGTGATTGCTGGGTGGCATTGTCTTGAGGATCTGTTTGCACAGGAATATTTGCTTCAGGTACTGAAGATAACTGAAATATAAAATGTTCAAAATCAATAATACCAAATAATCTATATGAGAAATGTATGTGAGTTAAGCTGGTATATTTTTAATCATGTGTATAAATACTCACGAAACATTTAATAGTAAAATAAAGGAAAAGCACATTGAAGTCTTCAGAATGTTCTCTTTCCATGTAAATGTACTCATACTCTTGTATAAAGCCAATGTACAGTTAAGTTGATTTAAACTATGAGTATTTCTTAGTAAAATTAAATTGTATTTACAAATGATGACAAAAAAAACAAGACCAAGAGTCACTAATCTTAAGCATACAGGTCACAAATTGACTATGGGGAGTCAGAAATGTCCAAAACTAGCATGTTTGAAGACAGTGATAAAAGTCAAAGGATATTTCTATTATTAATTAGCTCCTAATCCAGTAGTTTAGCTCCCTGCAGTAAGGGACTTGTGCAATGGTGTACTAATAATAACATTTCTTTACAGTACCTTAGCCTCCAACAAAACCATAGTAGCATTAACTTTCTCCAGTTTCCTCTCAAACTGCATCAATTTCTGTTCACATGACTTCAAGAAATTATTCAGAAACTGTACTGTAGTAATAACAAAATGATTCACAAAGGCTAGTGTTCTTTTTTGCTGTAATGCTGCTACCTAAAATTAAAATAAAATGTAGAACGATAAAATTAAATAAAAAGCGTGTAATATTAATGACACTTTTAATTTAAAAAGTAGATCTCAATGCGGAAGAATTTTTGTTTTTAAGCAGCAGCGCTTGCCCTTTGTAGAAATTTGATCCCCAGAGGTGGTATCACTGTGATTGTTCTCAAAAACAACTTCAATTATAATTGATATATAGGTCTGTGAGCTTTACTCCTTTTGCATTTATAACAAAAAACAATTACGTTTGAGAGATCTATTTTGGCGATGTCCTGTTCTATAGGTTCTTGCATGATCACTTATCTATATGAGGAATGTTGCTTAGAAGTTAAGGTCTAAATGTAATAAATATTGACGAAAATATAAGTTATAATTTAATTATCGAAACCAAAACAACAGAAAAAATAGAAGCTATCATTTTACAGTCATAGTGACAGATAAAACTATATGTGCATTGTGCGATTATGACAATCACGTAATATAATTTAATGCGAAAACAGGAACGCAACATAATGATCGTCAAATCGTAGACGAATACTTGATACGGTTAATACTAATAATAACTTAGTCAACATTATTTTAAAACCTTGTGTAAATTGATTTCTTTTATTATTTCCAGTCATTTCGGTATTCTATTTTATTAAAGATTTTAGTCATTAATTAGGCTCCATGATCTCAAGTTACTGTAGCTTGAAATAAAGTGATGTTTATTAAAATAATACCAAGTGTCAAAGTCAAGACGTTTGTAATTTCAGTCATTTGAATTAATATAGTATTCATATGTATATAATTTAAAATCGAATTTTATAATTAATTAGCACAAATGGCAGGCGAAGTGATAGTTGATGCTTTACCATACATTGACCAGGGCTATGATGATCCAGGTGTAAGAGAAGCAGTAGGTACTCCAAAAAAAACGTTTATATTTTTTCAGTTATAATATTGGTTAATTATACATATTATCTTCCCTTCCCGTGACGCTATGCACGAAACTTTGGCATCGTACAACATTTACATAAGAAGTTGTCTGTGGTGTCTTCATAAAATGAAAATTTAATATGAATTTCATCTGATTTAATCATCAATAAGCTATTGTTTATCCAGCAATTTGACTTAATAGTGGGAATTAGATCAAAACCTTTTGCACTATAAACAAAAAATATACCTATAAAGTTTCTTGTGGTCCCCAATAAATTGATTCCTCACTAGAGGGCATTGTTGTAATATTTTTCCTGTAATAATAATTCACAATAATAGGAATATTTCTAGCCTAAAAATTAAGGGCATATATTTTTTTTCTTAATTACAGGCTTTGGCTATGGTAGAAGAAGAATGCAGACGATACAGACCTACAAAGAACTATCTAGAAAACGCTGGCCCTGAGCCTAGCACAGCATTTGAAACACAAGCTTTTCAAAGAGAAATGGAACGAGTGCAGCAACGATTACCAATGGAACCTCTTTCCATGAAAAGGTGGTTATTATTTTTAACTCGTAACTTCTACATTAGCTATAAGCACTTATTACTTATTTTGAAAAGCAACATTTAAGTACAATTTGTTAAAAGTTTGGAGCAAATAGGATTGTTGGAAGACTTTTTCAATTTAGTTGGAATGACTTCTGATTTTTTTATGCATTGAATGGAAAATAAAATATTTGTTCATGTTACAAGATAGATGATGTACATTGTTAAACATAATGTCACATCTGTCTACCCTGAAGGGGAAAGCAGAGGAGTGTGGTACACTCCCACATTTCACCAGTTACGTATAAGTCCTATAAAATAGGTGGTGAGCCTATTGCCATAAATCAGGCACAGATCCAGACTCTGAGTCATTGCAAAAAAATCTAAATTAGACAAATCCAATAGTACCAGACCTAGATTTCGAAACTAGGACCACCCGATCGGCAGTCACACTTGCAACCACTTGTCCAACGAGGCAGTTATGTTCTTTGTTAGACACATTAATTCACCTCATAGGGTTTTCATAAAACCAACCTAAATAATTATATCTAAAAGTGTGACAGGAAAAAAATTAACTTTTGTGGTTCAGAATGATTCTGGGTAAAATTTTTTATTTTTGAGTAAAATTGGTGTACACAATGAAATAAATCTTTATATTTCTCATCTAATTATATTCATGTTTTTATCTAGATTTGCTCATGCCAGTGACTAATTTAATATTGACTCTTCGACAGATATGAGCTACCCCCACCCCCTACAGGACGACTTAGTGAACCCACAGCATGGTCTGAGTCGGTGGACAACTCACATGCTCAGCTGTCCCACCAGGCCACTAGGGTGCTCAACTTGGAACTTCAACTGCAGTATGGTTCAGAGGCATGGAGGTCTTACCTCAATGTACTACAGTCTTTAGTAACCAGATCTCAAAATGTACATACACACTTACGGTATGTCAAGTTTATAACACTTACAGATTTTTTTTAGTTAAATCTAATAAAGGAACATTTTATGAATAGTTTGTTCTGAATAATAATAATAATGTCTTTGGACAACTCGTACATTCTTCTTATCTTAAAATAGGTAGAGGTGAACTATGTACAGACATGAATATGTACTCAAATTAATAAGATGTAAGTACATATTAATATATGCTGATATTAATATGAACACTTATTAAATGAGCTTATTTTTAGATCAGATGGTTGTCTGTGGAAATGGCCCAAAGTAATTAATAATCAGCCATTCATTGCCCATATTACCTCATGATTATGATGAGAGTTTATTATTATTATTAATAATAATAATATTTATTGTTACTGATGACTGTATTGTTGTGACAGAAAGCAGATAGCTGCAGTGAATTGGGAGCGCAAGAGATCGCAGACGGCGAGCGGAGCACGGCTGCGCGCACTGCGTCGGCGGTGGGCACAGCTTGTGTCCGACAATTACCGCCTCGAACGGGCTATTATGCAACTGGAGATACAACTAGAAAAGGTATGCCATAACACGTTTTATGTATTACATTAATTTAAACCTTTTTCTATTAGTGAAATGAAATAACATCATCATCATCGGCAGTCGTTCGTACGCCGCGGCGGATATTTCGCCGCATGGGTGCGAGTCTGCGGACCTCGAGGATCCCCTCTTTACCCGGGCAGTCTCGGGGGGTCAACCGCCCCC